>CAJHQP010005820.1:0-42850 GCA_905132765.1 Moricandia arvensis
CGAAGACAATGCTTGTTTTAAAACGGACGGGCCGTTCTAGGTATGATGCGGGCTCACTGCGCTAGAATCAGAAGCGCGTGAGATTATCGACGTCGTCTTGTATCCGTCTTCTAAATACCTAAGACAGTAAATCTCGCGCGGTGGCGTGCGCTTGCTATCGCCGCTGTTGTCGCGGAGGATTTATTGGCGGCGATGAACTCAGTGCGGCTCCCGCGGTGTCTGTCGACGGCCTTCGCGGGGAGACGTTGAGCCTAGCTTTGTGAGTGTGGCGCTCGCACTGAGCGAGGCCTTGAGGGTGTGGAGATCACGCGCGTGAGGAGCCTCCTTGCGTAGCCGGGAAGGAGGGCTAAGAGACATGTTGGTGAAATAGGGAAGGTGGAACTTCTGCGCGACGATGTGGAGACCATGACGGAGGAGAAGATCGTAGTTACGGTGGATAGAACCGCCGAGAGAGTTCTCAACGCGGTAGAACGGCCCGGTCAGCATCGAGAGCTTCTACTCGCTTTGAAACGCAGCTTCAACTGGTCCGCAAGGGAATGGCTTGACAGTTACGGGTAAGCCTTTACCTGCCTGGCCGGCCTCGGAGTAAGCTCGGTAATCGCCTTGATACGCGACACGTAGGTTAGATCCGTGCATGGGAGCTGAGAGAGATCAGCAGTAACACGTGGCGGTGGTGTGATTTCAAACTGTTCACATTATCATACTGGTAAGGTTTTCAGATTGGTCTTGAGACATACTTTGCTCGTAAGAATAAGCAATGAGCTTGTGCATTCAGAGAGACGCTAGTTTTCACACGACGTGTCAGTTCCCTGGGCGTTTGGTGCAGATGGATAGGGGTGTGGCAACTGTGATGCAGCTTTCATGTTTTTTTAGAAGGCGTTAGAAGTTTTGAGAGCTTCAAGATCAGGAAACAATATGTCGCCTTGAAGTTGGTCGCTTTTGTGGTGGACAATCCTCTAACTTCTGCTATACCCATCTCCACCAACTCGTCGGCGGCTCAACAACTCCTTAATACTTGTTGCCCTAGCTTTTTTGTTATTTTATTGTGTTTGGTAAGACATGTTTCTGTTCCAACTTTGATCAAGCAGAACTAGCCCCAATAACCAATCCTCCTATAGATAAGCTGATTGAGGCTCTCTCAATGCATTCAAACTAATCTAGTTTTTGGGGCCGCCCAAAACTAAACAGTTGAAAGTTAACCAAAACGGCATCATAATCTACATCTTGGCTCTTAGCCTTTATTTTTTTGGTTTTAGGTGGCTTAGCTCAGCACTTAGCTTCATGATAGAATTTGAATCTTTAAATGAACTATCCTAGTTGGGTTCATTTATTATATGAGTTTCAATCAATTATATGAGAACTAAACTCAATTATTCTTGATCATTGTTAAATGGGTTTTAACTTATGATATATTTAAAATACTAAAATATACTCGTAAAATTTTTAGAATTTTGAAGTAATTTTTAGAAATAAATTGAAAACTAAATATTAGAAACAATTTTAAAATGGGAAAGGTAACTATCATAATTAGAAATCAACGATTTTGTGGAGGAAACGATAATATAAGTGTGTTTATATAAAAGGTTTACTATAACTTTTAAATATGATAATGTGGATTTTTTTTATGAAAGGTCATTAGATAACTGTTCAAAGATAGTTTATATATTAGTTTTTTCACATTCTATAAGTTAAATGTAAAATAAATATGTCTGATACATATAATAACTTTTAAAATATTAATAGTTTATGAAAAAACTTATGTTCATTATAACCTTATTCATATAATTATATAAATTAAAGTCAAAGTTTGATAATGAGGTTTTGAAAACACAATAGTTCGTACTATTAAAAAGCGAGTTGGAACTGGGTCACCTCATGAGCCAAGCTATTTTGACGCCTTTACGCACACGTTAGATTGCGACGTGCTATCACAAACTTCCAAGTACCACCAGACATTTGAGTAGTACGTACCGTTCATTCATAGCGGCAAAGTGCAATAACATATGATCCAAAGGACGTGAATATATGTAATGAAAGAGAAGATGCAACAATATTATAGGAAAGAGTGCTCTATTGAAGATAGATGTAACTACAATAATTAAGTGAAGCACACCAATTTTCTCTTCTAATACAAACAAATACATTGAGAGAAACAGAAAATTTCACGTGGCTTCACAAATTCAAGAGATAATCCACCCTTATTAATTAAGAAACCCCCTGATCATATGATATAACATGCTCATAGTACTAGCTAAACACACCAAAATACGTATAACAAACCAATATCTCAATTACTTTTTAGTTTAGATAGACTCATCGTAAATATTCCCAAGAAAAAAGATCTAAATTTTATAATGTTGGGCTGTCATTTTTGCTAATAGTAATTAATTACATTTTTTAATAAGCATCGAGTGTTAAGTCTAACAAAGAATTTCTGCCTTTTTCAAGATAAAAATTCTTTGGAAAAAAAAAAAAAAAAAATAGACTTGGAGATGTTATGTGGTGCATATATAGTTTTCTGAAAGCAACATTAGAAAATTCAGATCTTACCGGCTATATCGATGATTCCGCACAGTCCCCCACGGTGGCCACGTATCTAACATCTCCGTCACTCCATTGGTGACACATTGCATTAATCCTCCTCAACCCATTAAAAGAAAGAGACGGGTGAGGAGAATGTCAATGTCCAAAGGACTTGATGTGGTCGCCTTAAGAGACCTCTTGTGCTTAAATCTGATGCCACATGTACAATACCAAATGCTTTCGCACAGTTCTTCTCATGTGTCCTCCAATCTCCTTTAACGGCCAACGCTTTACCACATTTTCCACAAGAGAAAGGCTTGGAGCCATGCTTACGTTTGTAATGTGTCTGAAGTGTACGGAAGTCCTTCAAGGGCTTGGCACGGCGGATGGTTGATGTTGTTCTTTGCATCCTTCTGCGCAGCAATAAATGGCAGCCTCAGGATAGCCGAGGTTGTGTTGTAGCCCTTCAATTGAGTCTGGCTCCTTTTCTAACTCTGATCCATGTCCCCACGATATGCATCTGTATTGTTTTATATAAATTCTTTAGCCTTATGTTTGTAATATGAGAGAGGTTTGAAGTATTTGAAATTCAAATGAAGAATCACTCGGTCTACAGCAATAATTCTATGCACATTACGTTACATGATAGACTCATTTGAAATATTTAAAGTTGAGATAATTCTAAATAAAGTATATATATACCGGCAAAGACGGCACTTGATCGCTTTTTCATCGTAGTCTAATTTTTGTTGGTTATACTATTCCGATTATATTGGCATAAATCTTTTGTCTTAAAAGGTAATAGAATAGCTCGTTTGAATGTAAAAAAAAATAATACATATAAAGCGCGAATGATGTTTAATAGATGGTTTTTAATCAGATGATTATTAGGTTTAAGTAATTCGATTGCATGTATTTCAAGTAAAGTAGTATGATCATTGTTTTTGTCTTTATTTTCTGCCCTTTTTTTTTGTTTGTTGCTGAATTACTTTACCCAAACTCCCACTGCCGTGATTATTTTTTTGGCTTTTTTCTGGCTTTTCAACAAAAAAGGGCAGACAAACAATGAAAAAAGTCAAAAGATTTTCGAAGATTGTCTCAACTAATCCAGAAGTTATATACCCAACTATCCTTCTTTTGTTGATTTGGGGTTGTGTATCTACTACAATGAGTCACCAACCGAGATTAATTCCGTATAATAATTATTTCATTTAAGTTCAAAATCTTTATTTGCAACAAGAATTTTCTATGCAAAATTATGTATGTAATGAATGTTAATTTCAGTACTCTTATATATATATGAAATCAAAGTTTATTTAATTGTAATTCAAAATATATATTATGTATTATGTAAAAACAAAGACCATGTATTTAGTTTGTGAGGGGCTAAAATGTTGACTAGAGAAAGGTATATTTATTAAAACATTTTCTTATAGTGATATATACCCTAAACGGAAAAATACGCCTATGAATAGTAGAATGGGCAAAAGGTAAAGTTGACATAGTGAATAATGTTCTGACATACAGTATAATGCAAGATTGTTGATCCATAAAAACATGCTTGTATGTGTGAATTAGTGGATATCTTGAAAGTATGATAGAGATGATAAGAGAGCAGACGTACCTGCATGTTATTGTACCTATTGAAGGTTTTGCTACAAATAGAGCAAGCAAATTGCATTGGACCAACATGAATCTGAGCCGGACTTGGTATCCAAAACCTCTTCCCACATACTTCCATATCAGAATCAATCATCTTCATCATCGCTCTCCTCTTCTTCATCATCACAACACTATCTTCTGTCATCTCTCTCTTGATGTGTTTTTCCTTGATGATGATCACAAGTTGTGTCAGAGTCCTCCTCCACCGAGCTACCACGGTGATAGGTAGGCAATCCTATTTGGAGGGTAACCACATCACCATCATCCATCTCTTCTTTGATATCATCAGAACCATGATTTTCATCTTCCATGAGCTTGTTAGAAGAGGCAAGCATTGAATAGATGTAGTGTTTGTGTTGAGAGATTCTTGTGGTTGGTATACAATAGAGATCGTTCCAAATTTGATCTTGATACAACATCTTGTGTCTTCATACGGAATAATAAAGAAGGGAGAAGAATTAGAAGATGCTCTAAGCCATGCAAAGGAAGCTTTGATGACTCAAAACTTAAGCACTTCTCATTAAGATTCATCTCTCTCTCTCTCTCTCCAATTCTCTTTCCCCTTTCTCTCTCTCTCTCTCTCGCCCTCACGAAAATGTGTTAAATTAGTAGTACAAGGTTATTTAATCAACCTTCCTAGTGTCTATATGAGAATGTTCACACGTGCCTACAGTACCGGCCCTGAGTACAAGCTTTAGAAGCTGTAGCTTCCAACCCTACAATTATATTTAGAATTTCAGCCTTTAATTTGTGTATATCTCTAATCAATTAGTTGGTAAGAGCATCATTGTAGTTCTTTGGAGGTAGAGGGTTCAAGCCATGACGCCACATTTCTCATATTTCTTTACAAATTATAAATAGGCCCTTTTTTTTTTTGCAGAGAGTGTAATTTTCTTCATATTAATGTGGTGGTCTTACTTAATATAGTGAAAAGGAGAGACGCACAAGCACAAAGGCTTTTCAACGAAAGAGAATCCTAAGAAGACTCATAGATATTCATTGAACCGTTTCTTTTTTCTTCTTCTTTAGCCTCTTTCCCTTTCCCATTATTATGACTATGTAACATCTTATACCAACAAATACGATATCATTTTTCATCATTCTATACTCATAATTGTCATTCAAGTGCAAATAGACGGCGAAGACAAAACTCATCATCATCATTGCATCAAAACAACAATTTCAACATCATTTTAGCCGTCTTTTAAGGGACAAATGATAAAAGCATATTACTATATATAAAATCACGCGTTCGCTTTTGTTGACGTTTGATGATTCATGTAGCAGATCACACGATGATGTAATATTTTATTTTTTTGAATTTATCATGTAATATTGTAATGCATGTGTTTGATTAATTTCCTTTTTCATAAGCTAAAGTTTTCTAAGACTATTATAGCATGTCCATCAGTAAGAATTTCTTAAGGGTTCTTATCTTTTTTTTTATTTAAAAAAAAAAACGAATCAATCGTGTACTACCACGTTGTTAGTGGGACTCACGAAACAGTGTAAAAACCGATTCTTAATTTAAGATTTTTAGAACCGGTTCTTAGGAAAAGTGGTGGAACCCGCCACTATTTTGGTTAAGAACACCTTAAGAATTTCTTGATGGAGGTGGTCTTAACTCCATGGTTTACTTACTTAACAGATGAAATTAACCTAAGGGCGCCATACAAGTGAAACTTATTTAATTTATATTCCTTATGTTTATAAAAATTGTAATTTTAATCTTTTTTTGTTATACGTCATTTTAAAATTTCAATACCAATTAATACATATTATAAACTTATATTAATAATAAAATGCATTGAATTTTATTTTTTTAAATGATATTTATGAAACAGAAGGAGTATTGTGTATTTTACAATTACAAGAACCTTAAGATTTTCATTAATATCAATAAATTAAATAAAATAATAAAACTGTTTTCATCTATCATTCCTTGCTTCAACGACATATATTTACATATAAAAGAGAGATGCGTTTTTATTTCCTTATAAGCACTATAAATTTGAATCTACCCTAACGTCAAATTCATTCTGGACACTTTTTCTATGAGAAAGACGAAGCACAACAATCAAGTGACCGATACATAAGTATTTGGAAAGATTCAAGGTGATGAAAGGTTTTAGAAGTTTGAAAGATTTGAACGAGAATGACGGTATTGGAGTTTAACCTAATAAGCAAAAGATTTTAGCATAAAATACATTGAAAAGGAAGAAAGGGAGGACGATCTTCACCGCATAAAACGTCAGTTTAGTCTAATACTTGGAAGAATAAAATATAAGTAAATACAGTGATCATGAATTCGAAAGGATAAGCTTATTCAATGTACCATATAGTTTATATTTATCATTTACGGAAAAAATGTATGCATGTGACATGGTCCAAGTGTAGTATGAGTTTATCTTTTTTGTGAACTTTAGGATACCTCCAATGGAAGTTCTTAAAAAAGAATCTTTAAAAAAAAAATAATTAAATAATTAATATATTTCATTAAAATTAAAAGTTAAAGATTTAATTTTTAAAATTTTTAAATAAATTTTTTTGGTGAGTTTTAAACTGTTTGCGGGTTTCCGCAACACGTGGTGGTATGCGCTTAGTTAATTTTTTTTAATTTGTAAAAGAAAAAAAAAGTTTAAAGTCTCGGATGATCGATATCACCATTCAAGTTTCACGTGTGAGCACTATAGAACGATATTCTTTGTATTTTATGTCTTTAATATGGTATTAGTAGGCCTAGTTTGGGCTTTTACTATCGTATAAGCCAATTTAGTTTCATCTTGCTTGTAGTTAGCTTCTTTGATGAATCATTGGACTGTGATCAATTCAAAGACTGGTTTGGTTTCTCGAACTACTGATTTTCCACCTTTCTTCTCTTCTTCCTCTGTCTTTTTCTTACATGATAAGGTTAGAAAGAAGTGTATAAGGCCCAAATATCTCATATATGCATCCCTGCTGCTCTTTTTTTTTAATCTCTTTTTTTTTTCTTGGCCCATATGAATCGGTTCCATACTTCCAATTACGTGGTACGTTAATTTCATATTATTTTTTCAAAGAGGTGAAAATGATCCTAGCATTACTAATACAACATAAAGAAATTATAATGATCTACCAGTGAAGTTAAGACAAAGGAACGTGGCCGTTTAAACATAAACATTCCAATTTAGATTCAGAAATTGGAGAAGTGGTTGCGCGATGGCCTGAACCATATGGAGATCCATTGTAGTTTGGCAAGATGTTTCATCACTTATTAGCGTCCTATTCACATTAATAATAACCAAAATTATATTAGAGTAATATCTTAAGGTATATCTTTAAAAAAATCACCTAAATATTATTCAAAAATAAATGATTAAAATAAATTTTATTAAAAATATAAATATTATATTTATATCTATTAGATTAACTAATCTAGACTTAAGGTTTAGAGTTATAAAGTGTGGTTTTGGAGGTGAAATTTAAAATTAAAAAAAAAATTAAAAATTAAAAAAATTAAAAAAATAATTAAAAATCTATTTTGTCATTTTCTTGGTTGAAATCTATTTTTATGACAAAATTTTCAAAAACAAATTATTTGAGGGATTTGGTCATTATATTACTAGTTTATAAAATAAGATATGCGATAAAAAATGCATCAAACAAAAATGTGCCTTACTCTCGTGGTCGTGACAACCAAAGAGAGCTAAGAGCTCTGAGCCGTCCGTAATACTCTCCGATGACTAGAAAACACCGAGCTGCTTGGCGAACAGTCAAGATCCGCCGCAGCTGGTGAACGGTCTGCTGCCTCAAGTTATCAGCCTTCATTTAATTAACAATTACAGTTGATTTAGTTAACTTCTTTATTAAAGTTGCTAACTCTTTTCATAAGATTATAAAGAATATAGTAATGGCACACCTACTACCTTTGGTGTGCTAATGGGTATTACAAAAGTCAATAGCTTGTAAACATATAAATGAAAAAAATCAATATGATCTTAATGTATGGAGACAAGGAAAAACATTTTACATGTATTTTATTGAGTTCAAAACAAAACTTTGAAAGAGATGAATAATATTTTTTACATATATCATCTTTGTTTTTTCTGCTAATTAGTATATAAAAATAAGTTGGTGAAATTTGGCTCCTGGAGGAATACTTATATTTAAAACCAAAAGAACATATATTATTGCATGATAGAAGAAAAATAGCGGCAAGAAAAAAAGAATTGAGCATAACAGAGTAACAGACAATGCGTGAAAGCAACATTTGATCACATTCACATTATTGGGGAAAAAAAGTATTTGATCAAATTCATGTTTAGTATGACATTTTTATTTTTCTATATCATTAAAGATTTTAATTAGTCAAACATAAACACATAACGTAAAAGTTTCCTTTTTGCATTTTTAACTTAAAAAAGATGCTCCCTAAAACACCAATACGTCGTAAAGATAATTATAAACTAGAGTATAATAAATAAACGCAAATGAAGTGAAAATAAAAGTGAGAAAAAATGAAACCTGGCGGATAAAGCCTTCGAGGTTAGAGACTTTGCCGAGAGCGACGGCCATTTGTTGCATACCGTCGATGCCTTGAGAGGCCGCGAGGGTATCGATGAGAGACTGCTGAAGTTGTTCGAGGCCTTGCGAGAGAGCCTCCTCTGCTTGTTGCGATGAGTGTTGCAAGCTATATATTCCCATCAGTTGTTGCTCCGTCAATAGATCCATTTGCGACACCAGTATCTTACGAAACACATGAGCTTTATCTTTAGTTTTGACTCATGACTAATGAATATAATTTTTATAGTTAACTTTTGGCTATTACGTTTCTATCTTACAACAGTTTATTGTTTTGCAAACGCACACAAACAACAATACTAAGACATCGAATGGTAACATGTGGGATAACTGCAGTGCGGAAAATGTATAGACACATAGTTATATGTAGAAATTTTTATTACTATTTACGGCGATGCGGTGCGATCTGTAATCATTCAAAGCCTAAGAGCACTTCCAATAGAGATTTCTAACTCCAGAATCTTCAAAATACATAAATATATGTATGTATAAATTTATATTAGTATTTATTATGGTTTTTAACTTTACGGAAAATCCAATCCAAATATTTAACATAAAATTTTTGGGTTGGGTTCCCGTAAAATTAAAAACTCCATAATTAAATACTAATTATAAATATATACATACCTATATATATGTATTTTGAGAATCCAAAACTAGAAATCTCTATTGGAGGTGCTCTAATTATACATGTTATGATTATGGCCAGTTCAAAGAATAGCCGGATAAAAGACTCGATTTGAATCCCAAAATTTTAAAAACTATTTTATGTAAATTGTGAATTTTTTAATAAAAAATAATAAAACAATGTTTATAACCTCCTAATTCTTAGATACGACTCTTTCTAAGATAATGTTTTATATATGATATGATGACTAACCTTGATAAGGTCAGATGGACGGAACCCAGCCATCCAAATAAAACAACGTTCAACTGGAGACATCCATGTTCCGATAATGAGGTGAAAAACATCGGCTCTCGCGGCCACAGCTTTTAATTGGAACACCTCATCGAAGTGAGCCATGTAACCATCAATGATCAAACTTAAATCACTGTCAGATAAGTTAGCCTGCAGACCGGTCCGAATCTCAGATATATGCCGGTTATCATCCTCTAGCCATCTCCCATATTCCATGTCAAACATTGCAGCTCCTATGTCCATTTCAACATTATTTTAATAACTAATCCTATAGTCTATAGATATATAGTTGTTGGGTCCAATCAAATATTTGAATAAAATAATACTGCAAATGTTGTTTTAGGTTTCAGTACCGGAAGTGATGTTAGGTCCAGGTGGTCCACATCCACCATAAACATCCCCTATATTGGCAGAAAAGTTATAAATTAATTCCTTACATTTTTAGCAAAAAAAGTTATAAATTAATCAGAAGATTCAGCACAATAAGATTATATAAGGCTACAAATAATTTAATTTCCAAGGGAAACCTGAGAGCGAGCTCGTTGAAGTTCTTGCTCTAACTGGGAAAGTTTTATCCTACTCGATTCTAGCTGCTGCACATAAGCCTGCTCAAACCATATATGCATTTGTTATTTACGTTTATATCATAATACAATTCAACATTGTTAGCTAAATTTAGAAATAATCTTCTCTCTCGTAAATCAAAGTTTCCTCGTCAGTGCATGACAATTATATTTACGTTTATAAATGAACTACAGAAGAAGACTGATAGTGGTAGATATAGGAAATAAATGCTATATAATTTATTCATACAACTGGGTTTATGCCTATAGTGTACTACTACTAGCTACTAATTGCTGACTAATAGTAATACCACTGTAAATATGTGTAACATATTTATATATATATATATATATATAAATATTCACCAAAAAAATTCTAACACTATTACTAAACAGTAATTAATAAATACTAGAAAATATAAATAGTTTTTTGTTGGTAGAAATTTTAAATAAATGATAATGATTTGACGTGAAAAGATAGGGATTTGTAATGGTTACCTTTTTCCTAAGACGGCTTTTGCGAGCAGCTTCTCTATTTTGAGCCAAACGTCTTAAAGTCTGAAAAAAATCCAATTGCAAGTACTTTTTGAACAAAAGGTTGACTAGTTAAGATTTTTTTTTTTTTTGAGAAAGTTTAACTAGTTAAGTTAATTCAGGGAAATACTACTCTAATAAAAGGTCATTAGAGTGTATACGTATATGTGCATGTTTCTTTGGGGAAGACGAGTACATGTAAATGAAATAATGATGATGAACATTAAAGTACCTTACTTATCAAAAAAAAAACGTTAAAGTACCTTAGCATCAAGCTGTTTGCCTGAAGTTGTAGCCTTCCTCTGCAATGTCAACAAATATAAAAAGAGAAATAAGTTCAGTGAAAAAAAAAAACAGAAATGAATTGTGTATAAGTTTTTTTTAAGTTATACACACTTAACTTAACTTTAATTGTGTATAAGGTAAGTTGACTCATGAGATAAACATACATATATAAACAAGGGTAATTAAGAAGCCGCATAAATTAATTTATGCAATAATTAGCAAATTATGTCTAAGATATATTATATATAAATAGGTACATTATACGATAATAATGGATGTACAAAGAAAAAGAAAAGAGAGGATAGTTTAATCCCATGTAAAGGAAACCTAAAAGAAAATAAGACTGAGGAAAATTCAGCTTTATTTCACTTTTGGGGTTTTATTTATTTTATATATTCAATTTGTCATTTTTCAACGAATTGAGAGGTCAAAAATCTGAATTTTCTCTGATCCGTTTCCTTTTTGGGATCTGCGTATATTTTTGTTTTATTGGAAGATATGATAGTACACATACAAATATAAAATGTACATGCATATATCTAGTTTGATATATGAGAGAGATACACACATACCATATACATGCATCAAAAAGCATGCATGTAAGTATATAACATGCTCCAAATACCTCTTTCAAATAAACTGAAAAAAAAGTTGATGATAATGATGAGTACCTTATCCTCCGATGCTTTTGAAGGAGCTGGAGTTCGAGAAGTGGATGGAAGTCCAGATGTTGAACTTGAGTTAGCCATGTTATTATGATGATGATGATGAAGCATGAGATGGTGATTCTGTTTGCTGCTCATCTGAGACTCCAGCTGTTGACTTTCTGCTGATCCTGAATCGGTGCTCTCTCCTCCTGCCTTTGAACTCTCCTGCAATACATATTCAACATAAACGTTCTTATGATCGTATAATAAAATTCGATATGATAAAAAGTCAGAAAAGGGATGATTACTAGTTTAATAATATTAAGGAGGATTTGACCTTAAGCGCATATAAATTGACAAATGGGGTGTAGCTCAAACTGATTCCAGTTTATAAAGTCAGAAGAAAAGAGTAATTAACAAATAAATAAATAAAAACATGCAAAATAGTAGTATTTTATAGAGAGAACAAGGAAGTTGAAACATATATAAATGAGAGTAAAAATTGAAAGAAATTTATAAGAGAATAAATATTTATTTTTATTTTGAAATGCCGAAAAAGGAGAAAAAAACAAGAGGAAAGGGTCAAAGAAGAAGAAAGTGTACAGTAAGAAGAGTTTGGTGAGTTCTGATTGGCCATGAAGGGAACATCTCCAGAGTCGTAGCTCCTCCTCCTGCAATTAAACCTGCAAATTTAACATCATTACATTTACGTATGCATGTGTGTGCGTTTGCTTTAACCTAGTTTAGAATTAAATTACATCATTTATCACGTGGATCTATATATATCATGACACATTTACTCAATCCAATTATGATTAATTGTCAGCATAAATATATAGAGAGAGACATATTGTGTCACTACAAAAAAACTGGTGTTTAACATCATTTATTTAATATATTTGCATTAGTTATAATTGATGTAAATAGAATTTGCATCACTTAATTAAATGACTCTGAAAGTGGTGATGCAAATAATTTATATCATTTTAGTAAGAATGATACAAAAATAATAAATATTTGTATCAATTATTGTAAATAATGTCAAAAATGTATCATTTATAAAAAAATGATATTAACACTTGTATCAATTTATTTAAATGATGTTAGTATTGGTATCAGTTGAAATAACTGATTTCAATTATTTATATCATTTATTAATAATTGAAACAAATTTATATCAATTTTAAAAGTGATTTTAATAATTAAATAATTGAAATAATATTTAAAATATTATATAAATAATAAAATTTAGATTTTCGTCATAAATTAAATTTATTTTAGAAGATAAATTTAAAAAACATATTATTCTATTAATAATTTGTTTGTAGATATACATAACTGAAATTAAAAGGTATACAAAAATCTCAGAAAAAAACATGAAGGAAAAAATGAACAGAAAAAATACATAATTGAATAATCTTATCAAATGGAAAAGCTATATGAATTCCCCACATGAATTCTTCAATCGCCATTGTCATCTTTATCTCTTTTTCATCTTCAATCTCCATTAGTAGCATAAAACTGAGTCGCTTGAGTGATGTTAACCAGATTGGAGAATCTGTCATCACTAGACCAAAATCAGTTTCCTCTTTCAATGCTTCATGCCCCTGGTAATCACAAATTACGTAATCAGACGATCATATATCTTTCTTTAGTACAATCTGAAACAAATACAAGGACAACAAAAATGTTAATTTCAACAAAGAAAGATCTTAAGCCATAAACAGATGTCTATAAATTATAACTTTTTTAACAACAAGAAAAGAAAACCAGAAGAAGAAGGGGAAAGAAAAAAAGAAAGAAAATGATACCTTCTCAGAGTTTTCCAACTAAATTTGTCATCATCATATAAGAAATAAATGGTTCACTTCACTACTGGCTTTTATCTACTCATATAAAAAAAATAGAAGAACTGTTAAAAAAAGTTCAAGCAATAGAGAGAAGAGGAACTGCTAAATATGATCTAGGTTTTGATTGAAAAGAATATGCTTTTTGGTGATGAAACTGTTAAAACGAAATCCAATTTAATTAAATTAAAACCATAAGAAAAAATATTAAACCCACAAAATCTCAACTGCATCACGTTCTATTTATAGTTTTAGGCTTGATTTTTCAAGTTTAGTATTAGAAAAAAGGTTTTAAGTGATGCAAATTAAAATGAATAACATCATTTTAATTAAACTGATGCCAAAAGAAAATCTAGTTAGAATTCTTTTGTTAGCATCAATTTCTTATTGATGTAACTACTATATCACTTTAATAAGTGATGTTAACTTAAAAATCATTACATCAGTTATTTAAATGATAGAAATGTATATAATAATATCATTTAGGTTAAAGTGATACGAAAATTATATCACTTTGTTTAACTGATGCTAAATAAATTAATATGATATCATTTATTTTAATTGATGTTAAATTATTTATATTTGTCTCATTTGTAAATAAGTGATTTAAAATAAAATCATTTAGTTTTGTGATTCAATTTAAGTGATGTAACTTAACTCTTTTTTTGTAGTGTGTGTCTTTTATATATAGAGGAGGTTAGAGAGTTGGTAAAAGAATTTTATTTTATTTATTCGAATAAGCAAAAACGAGAAAAAATAAATAAATAAACAAGTCACGCCATCCATGGCTCTCTTTTGCCTCCGTATCATTTACCAAAACACAAACCTATCTAAAGACTTGTTCAGATTCAGATTCTCAGCTTTGTCTTTTTTTTTTTTTTAATTTATTTTTAACTTAGAAAACTTCATTGGAGTTTGTTAAGGAAAGCTCACTTCATGCAGGGATTGAGAGAGGGACTTACGTGGCTTAGCTTCGTCGTTCATATACTTAACACCTTGCAGAACAATTGCTTCTTCTAGCTCTCCAAAATCGAAGTTGGAGGATCCATCTTGGTTACTGTTTCATTTAATAAATTCGTTTATTTAATTGGCACTTCAAAAAGAACACTGATGTGTTGTTATTACAACTAAAATTAGAATTAACTTTTTTTTTTGTTGAAGAGAACAGGAAGAAACAATTAAATTAATATAAACAAGACCTACATGATCGCAAGATAAATGTTTACATCAGAATCACAATTACTACACATATAATCTAATTTGGATGATATATATGTAATACATAATTTTATGTTTTACTCATAATTTTACGTTGACCATATGACACTATATATATTATTAAGAAAATGACAATTTGAGGATAAACAAATAAGACCCATAGAAAGGTCTAGAGCTAATTTTAAAACTGGATATTATTTTAAAATGAGCTATATGTATATTAATGCAAAGAAGAAAAGATGATCTTTATCATATACATATGTTTAGAAAGGAAAAAAAAGAATCCAAGGAGATTTTGTTACATGAATCCAGGTGGAGGATTGTTGCTAGGCCATGAAGAAGTGAAGAAAGATGATGATTATCATTATTATGGTTTGTGGCTTCACTGAGTACTCTATGGTTAGCCATGTCTCCCTGATTGATGCTATCTTCCTCTTTCTTGATCTTCTCTTCTATTTAAAGAAAGAAACGAAAGGAAATAAAATTCACTAATAGAAACTTTAGTTAAGAAGATAGAGAGAGAGAGAGTTAGATCAAAGAAAGATAGAGAGAGAGATTGCAAGTGTTACTTAATTATTGTTCACGTTGAAGTGAACAAATAATTGGAATCTCCAAAAGAAAAGCTAGTTGATGATGAACATGAAAGTAAAATAGATATTATATGTGTCTAATTTATTACCTTTTTGTGATTTTTTTTTCTATTTGCTTTGGGGGTGTTTGAGAAGAAATAGAAGAGAGAACGTAAGATGAGAATTTTATTGTGAAAAGCTTTTTTTTTATGGCTGAACAGAAAAACAAAGAGAGTCCAATCTTTTCTCTTTCAAAGACATATATACAAATTAACTATTAATTAATTAGTATTTGTATAGCTTATATAGTAGTATTATTACTCTTTCTCCCTCTTACTTGTATGCGAAGAAACCTTTGTGATTCATCAATCTCTCCTTTTCATCACTTTTCTCTATCTTTTTTTTTTGGCCTCAGAAAACACATTTTTGAACTTTAGTAAACACAAATTTTATTTGCTTAACTTATAGTACCAAACATATTAAAGAACTGTTGATACTTGATAATATTACATAGTAGTTCAAGCGAAGATCTTGTCCTTCACAGACTTTGTCTCCAGGTTATATTTTTGTGTTGTGTGAGAAGCTACTTTTTCTGAATAATATTTGGGTTTAAAAAAATTGTACAATGGAATTTCAAAAAAAAAAGTTTGACCAAATTTATAGCTTCCAAGAGTCATAGCTTGTAATTTTCCATGTTTCTATACATTACCATATATACAGATAAACTTTATATTATATGAAAACAGATAATATAAGAGTGATAAGAGCTTTAGCCTTGTTAGGAAAAAGGAGCTTTATCCTTGTTTTTTTCTTAACATAAGAGAGCTTTATCCTTGTTAAAGAAAAAAGAGCTTTATCTAGGGTAGAGGATAATAAGAAGATTGTATACATGATTAATTGGACCCATCATATCGACTTAGTTTATTAAAAAAAACTTAGTTTATTAAGAAAAACCAAGGTTCAAGAATTCGTTAGGTGATGGCGAAGCTGAACCTAGCGCCTAACTAGAAAATCGAAAATTAAATAAGGATTAATTAACTAGGGTTAGTTTTAGGATTATTTTGATATTTTATAATCTAATTTAATTTAAAATGTAAAATAAACTTATAAGTTTTTAACTTATTTTTATTTTAAATGAAAATTAAGTTATATAATTTTAATATTTGTATTATATTTTTATCTAATTTTATATATTAATTTAAGTTAAATAGTAAAATATTTGAAAAAATTGAATTATTCAGGAAATTAATCAAATGACCACTATTTAACGAATACGCAGAAGAATAATTAGTCTAAATTGGGGATTTTAAAACATGGAGAAAAACTATTGAAGTTGAATAAAAGGGATCGGGAAGAGAATTAAATGTGAATTTGTATTTTAGTAATTAAAATAAATTAAAATTAGCAGAAAAAGAGGAGGAACCCACTAGAATCACT
Organism: Moricandia arvensis; assembly: GCA_905132765.1. Taxonomy (NCBI): domain Eukaryota; kingdom Viridiplantae; phylum Streptophyta; class Magnoliopsida; order Brassicales; family Brassicaceae; genus Moricandia; species Moricandia arvensis. Next base: position 16,765 of record CAJHQP010005820.1, read on the forward strand.
GAGTCCTACTCCACAATCTCTCTTTCTCTTTTATTGTAACCGCCTGTTTGTGCTTATCGGCTCCTTATCAAACTCTTTTTGGGCTTATTCAAGTACACAATTTTTATAATCTACCATCTTTTCTATTATTCATATTCATTTAGATGCATCTTCATAGATAACTATGTTTTGCATATGTGAAATGAGTAGGGGTACACTTGCAAAGAAAGGTTTCTTAAATCATCCTAGCAGCATGCTTCATGAAGTTGTCTTTACGAAATAGGTTTTTTTTTTGTGCACCTGTTCCAGAATAGTTTATGTGTTGTTGTAAAACCACAAATAAATAAAAAGATCTTTGAATGGGCATGGAAAATACAGCGTTTTATATAAATAGTATAATTTATATTTTGAAAAAGAATATGGTACATACAGTTAGTCTAGTAGACATATATACTCTTCTTCCAGTGATTAAATGAATACAACTCTTGACCAGAAAAAAAGTAATACAACTCCCCCAGCGAGATTATCTACTTTATTCTATTCGGATGACAATGATGTTGATAGTGGATTAGAATACATACAATGAGATCATATAATGTTAAAAGTTTCTAATATTTAGTAATAGCAAATATCTTTGGAGCTTGTACACATGAAAAGAAAGACAATCTAACATATTGTGTGATAAGGAATGTTTGTTAATATGCATATTAAAATAACATAATTGAATGAGTTCATGTATCCAAGGATCATTTAGCTCTTTTTTCTAAATGACTTTTGGGATCCGGAAGGGGGTGACAACAGTATGAATCTATATATTATATGACTGAGAAAAACAATTCGTCTTCAGTCCATAGTCTATCTTGTTTTGATAGCAAACTGATAATAAATATGTGACAGATTTTCTGAAAATTTCATTCTTACTTTTGTGAATATATAGCCTTGCATTCAAATTTCAATTATCAAAATTGGATATTAAAATAAGTTTTTTAAAAAAAAATTGGATATTAATGGAACTAAAACAGCTTCCTCTAATCGGTTAACCTACCATACTTAAGTTGAATAAACTATTCTCTTCCACCAGTTCAACCAAAAAATCCATTATAATGACAATTATGCAGACGACCAATAAGATAAAACTAAACGACCTTCTTGCATTAGTTGTAAAATAATGTTAAGAAAATATCAATAATTAATTATAAACATTTCAATCAAGTGTTATTTAATTTGATTTGTTTAGTATTATCCTTAATTTTGTTGATGGGTCAACATCCACTCCCTGTGTTCACCTAAATCTCAATGCCACATATCAGATTCCTTTCCTCTATTAGAAATGGTTTTATGTCTCCTTTGATTCGCATATAGCTAAATAATTGTTAATTACTTTCTTCTTCAATGTATGTCATTATGAATCCGGCCTTCAAATTGCGTCTTTAAATGATTTTTCTTTTAAGACGGCTTTTTCAATGCTATTTATCTTTGTAGATGTATATATATATACTGATTTCACACTTTATGTTTACATAAATTCAATATTGGTTTTCTATTGAAACAGTGATTAGAATATCAAACTTAGCCCTAGAATATTTTGAGTATACACTTTTTGTTATTATTTTAGGATATCCCGAATATATAATATATCAAATGTCTTATAGTAATCTCCATATAGAAGTATAATCGACGAATAAACTATTTATGGAATATTTAAATGAAACTCAAAATATAACCCTACATTACAAGTAGATCATTACCTTGGAGTTTTTGCGTATCCAATAGTTCTTTTTCCTAACAGCAAAGTTATAGAAAGCCTAAATTACTATTTAATAATTTTTTAATATACGTTAATCTATTAATTTCAATACGAAGTTCTTTTCTTCAAAAACGAAGTTCTCCCTTTTTAATAAACAATACGAAGTTTCATAATTGTTTTAACATATATTGTTATTTTTTACTTTTGACGTAGCTTTGTTAAATATGACTGATTTATTTATTAAATTTAATACACAAAGTTTTGTGGGTTTGCAGTACTAGTCAAATTTAATAATGTTAATTCACAAATAACATTATACATTAATCATTAAAGTCCTACCAAGATTAATACTACATTTTTATTAACTCGAAAAAGCATTGTTCCCCCAAAGTTATTGTTAATAACAATATTATCAACCGACCCATGCATGCACTACGAAGGTAATTTTAGCAGACATACTCAAAAGTTCAAAACAGTGCAATTAGACATGGCCTAGCTCGGCTCGGTCCAACCCTGATTTAACACCAGTAAACTAGTGTTTTAGGTCTACACAATATTAACAAGGGCTTTATCGCCTTCTTTTCAGTTACCATTTCTAAGTGCTGCAATGGTACAAAGCTAGAAAAAAAAAGAGCTACAAAATCGATAGAGAACGGTAAAAAATAAATACATTGTGATGATGAAGTTGGTGGCAGTGTAACGGTGGCAACGTTCTTTTTGATCTTTTTTAATTGGACGTCATATATAGAGAGTTATAAACTTATATTGTCAATTTTAAAAGAAAATTATAGAAAGATAATTGTTAAGGTCGCTCACTTATTTTGATTGATACACACAAAAGAGAGAGAGAGAGAGAGAGACAGAAATTCTAATCTTTAGTATTAGGAAGAGTAAAACCTACCTTATGGTTATTATTTTTTAATTGATATTGAGAGACAGATGTTATAAAAGACTTATAAATCAAATTAAGGTAGTGATTCCCACGTTGCACCTTCCTCCTAACCTGTTTCTTCATCACCACTCAATATCTTCAAACATTCTTCGTAACGTACGTGTAACTTCCCAACCTTAAATGTTTTTTTTCCTACGTAACCAAGTTCGTTGCCGACCACTGACCATTATTCCTTAGTCCCAAACCTCTTTTCTTTATGTTCATCATTTTGTCCGAAACTTTTTGTTGTTGTTCTTTGCTGGAGAAAAGAGCAAGAAGACTCGATCGTGTGAGGAGAGATAGAGAGAGTGAGAAGACGCCGCAAGCCCCAGCTTTGGTGGTTTGGCGGTGGTCGAGTCGTCCTGGAGCTGTCTCGTTGTTTCTCAACTGTGGAGGAGAAAGAAAACGAGCAGGGAGCCATGGATATTGGTGGTCCAACCAATGTCCAACACGTGTCTCACGTGACCTTTGATAGGTTCAACGGCTTCCTTGGACTGCCCTCTGAGTTCGAGCCTGATGTCCCCACTAAAGCTCCCAGTGCAAGGTTGAGACTTCTCCTTTCTTTCTTTTGGTGTAACTACTGAGATGACTTAGCTTTCTTGAATTAGACGTATAACAACGAGAGAGGATGAGACGGGTGTTACATATGGATCGGACATAGTATATATATAAAATAAATAATTAGCCAACTGATTTTAAGTTGAACGCCCATCATTCTTAAAAAGGTTTATTGGACTTAAGATTACATGTCATGTTATTTGTGTGACAGTGCAACAGTGTTTGGGGTTTCAACAGAGTCAATGCAGTTATCATATGATTCAAGAGGGAATTGTGTTCCTGTGATACTCATGTTATTACAGAGAAGGCTATATGATCAAGGAGGCTTGCAGGTGAGAGGATGAAACATAATCAGTCCCATTTTTTTAGTCCCAAAGCTGTTGAAAATTATATGCATCTCAGGTAGAAGGAATATTCAGAATACCAGGAGAGAACAGTGAGGAAGAGTGTGTAAGGGAGCAACTGAATAAAGGGTTGATACCTGATGGGTATTAAATAAAGGGTTTGTGGACCAGTCTAAACCAGATTATGTTTGTCTCCTGCACAAGTCCTTATACGGCCTCAAACAAAGTCCACGCGCATGGTTCGACAAATTCAGCACTTATCTACTAGAGTTTGGGTTCGAATGCAGTGTAAAAGATCCATCTCTGTTCATTTATTCGAAAGGGAAGGATGTCATCTTGCTACTATTATATGTTGACGACATGCTCATCACTGGAAACACTTCTGAAGTTCAACAACAGTTTCTGAAAGACATCAGCAAGCGGTTCAGGATGAAGGATCTTGGACAAATGGAATATTTTCTTGGTATTCAAGCTAAGTTTCATAACTCTGGTCTTTTTCTTTCTCAAGAACGGTATGCGCTGGATCTCCTTGCCACTGCAGGAATGAGTCAATGCTCTGCAGCAAACACTCCTTTACCAATCAAGCTGAACAAAGTCCCGGATCAGGAACGATTGTTCAACAGTCCAAGCTACTTTCGAAGTCTAGCCGGCAAGTTGCAGTACTTGACACTAACAAGACCGGACTTGCAGTTCTCAGTTAACTACATTTGTCAGAAAATGCATGCTCCGACTGTCTCCGACTATCATCTGTTAAAGCGTGTACTGAGGTATGTTAAGGGAACGATAAACTATGGAATCAACTTCTCTCAGGACACTGACTTCACGCTCCGAGCCTACAGCGACAGTGACTGGGCAGGATGCCCTCATACACGTCGATCAACTGGTGGGTTCTGTACGTTTCTTGGCAGCAACATCATCTCATGGTCCTCTAAAAAGCAACCAACGGTTTCCAGAAGCTCCACGGAAGCAGAGTACAGGTCACTATCCGAGACGGCCTCTGAACTCACATGGATATGTTCCATCATGCGTGAAATAGGTGTCCCTCTTCCGGTTACTCCCGAACTGTACTGTGACAATCTGTCATCAGTTCATCTCACTGCTAATCCCACTTATCACAAAAGATCCAAACACTTCGAGCTAGACTTTCATTATGTCCGAGAAAGAGTTGCTCTTGGGAATCTTGTAGTGAGGCACGTTCCAGCTTCTCTTCAGCTTGCTGATATCTTCACTAAGTCATTACCATACACCGCGTTTGATGATCTTCGGTTCAAACTTGGCATCTCTGCAACACCAACGCCAAGTTTGAGGGGGCCTATTAAACAGAGCACTCAAAACGCTGCAGTTTTGATAACGGATCAGAAAGGAAAAGGAAAGATGGGCCAGAAGACAGAAAAGCCCAAACGAGAAAGAGACGACAGCCCACTTGCCATCAAGCTACCCGCGCAACGGTCAGATTCGAAAATGGAACAGGACAAAACAAAAAGCAGAGTGACGCAAGAGAGAAACAGAGGCGTTAATGGCGTGAGAACGTACAACAAGTTCTCAGCCCTTGATCTTCTGGACGATCAGGATTGTCACACCTGTTTGAGACACTAGGGTTTTCGTTCTAAGCTTATAAATACTTCTTCTATGTAATCGTTGAGTTTTAAGATTGAAAGTTATGAATTTACAGTAAAAACAAAAACTTCATCTTCTTCATTTTCGAATCACAAATTTCTTTAATGGGATCAATGTTCATTGTCTAGCTGGACTTATCAAGGTTCCTTCTTCAAAAGGACTTCTTCATTACCCTTATGGCACTTGATTTTGATGATGATGTGTGTGTTCAGGCTTGGTTCAGAGAGCTACCTAGAGGGGTATTAGATCCTCTGCCATCTGAGCAAGTGATGCAGTGTGAGTCAGATGATGATTTTGTCAAGGTTGTGAGGCTTTTACCTCAGACAGAAACTTCTCTTCTCAATTGGGCCATCAATCTCATGGCTGATGTTGTTCAGTTTGAGCATGTTAACAAGATGAACTCTCGTAACCTTCCTTTAGTCTTTGCACCTAAGGCCATCTTTATCGGGGGTATCTTACCCTCGGTTTCATCAAAAAAACACAAACAACGCTTCTTATAGATCCAAAACAAGCGACGTTTTTCTGTGGTTTGTTGTACTGTGTGCGGGCCCCACTGACACGTGGCGGCCCGCAATTGGTCACTTTTTAATTTTTTTTTTTTTTTTTAAATCAGAAAAAAAAAAAATAAAAAAAAAAAAAATAAGAAACGCACAACCGTATGTGCGATAATCATGCCCTAACATGTCTAAGGTCAGTTTTTTTTTTTATTGAAGTGATCTTGTTATAAATCCTATTGTTGAGATATCTTGGAATGAGTTTTTGGGGTTTAAGTAGTGTTTCCATATTGTGAATTTTGTTGGCTTTGTTTTGGGTTTCTTGTGTAGATGGCAGATCCTTTGACTGCATTGATGTATGCGGTTCAAGTGATGAAGTTGCTGAAGAGTCTCATAGAGAAAACCCTAGGAGAAAGGGAAGCGACGTCTTCCCATGTTGAAACATGATGCAACTATGAAGCCGAAGAAGGTGAGAAGGAAGAAGAGGAGAAAGAAGGAGATGGTGTGTACATAATTGATGAATAAGGGTCAGAGATAATAAGAGTGGTTGCTGATGAACACAAGGCAGGAAACATGAAGACTGTGTTAGAGGGATCTAGTACTTCTGATTCAAATGGAGTTGATGGAGTTGTGATGCCACTCATTTGAAAACCTAAATACATGAAACAAGTGAAAATGATGTTCTCTAATATACAAAATCCCAAAAAAAGATAAGTGTGAGTGTCTAAAATACAGATGATTGTAACTATAGAATACTAGGAAAAGAACCCGTGCCCTATCGCACGGAAACTCATTTATAGAAAAATATATTAAATTAAATTTTATAATATATATGTTAACTTGTATTGATATGATCATTTTTGTTTATAAGAATAAATTTTCAAAAAAAATCTTATAAAACACTAACATTTATAATATGCACATAATAATTAAATAAAATTAATTAAATTGATAAATTATATTTTTACTTTTTGAAATTGATAATAACTTTTATTGATTCTTTAAATATTATATACGATGAATTATTATTGAGATATAAATGCTCTATACTTTTATGAGTTTCTCAACAAAAGTTCAAAACTTATGTTAACATACAAGAATAACAAATATAACTCTTCGTGTTTATATATGTTTCTTTAAAAACCATTGACAAAATATTTAAGAGTAAATCTCTATATTTTTAGTATATTTGTGATTGTTGTTTAAATCAAACATTGTAATGACTGATAACCAAACATTACAATAGTTATTTAAGAGTTGTAATGATTAAAAACAAAAATTACAATAGTTCATCAACAAATATTACTATCAACAACAGTTGCAATGATTCATCACTAAATATTACATTGGTTCTTCACTAATAATTATATTAACCAACAACAAACTCATTTCATTTAAATGATGATTCTAGTATTTTACAATAAAAAAATAAAACTAAATCTAACGGTATATTTTATTCTTAATTTTTAATTTAATAGCTAAGCTTTTCACAAAAAAAATTTCATAATAAAAAGTTGTATATTTTCAAAAATTTAGCCATTAAAATCTTTCAAAATACAGATCTTTTAGAAACTCTTTCACAAAAAAATCATCTTCATTTATTGAAGAGTTGTCTATTTTCAGAAAATTAATTACTAAACATTTTCTCTAAATCATTTCATAATAAACAGTTATATACTTTCATAATACTAGCTATTGAACATTTTTATAATAGGTTAACACTTTAAAACTTTTTTTAGTTGACACTTTTTGGCATCCTAGATTGAGAAATTTCACAATCAACTTAGCTATAATTCTAGAATTTAGTATGCAACTTGTCACACACATAAAAATAAATTCTAAAAAATATTAACCATGACGTCCATTTATCCATAATTTTGTTTCCATGATTTTACATCATCCTTAATGCATTTTTAAAATTTTTGTTCTAATAGTTTTACCACAACAAAAGATTATCCACAATATCAGTGTCTTTGAAAAATCTATTTACCTGAATTAATAGACAAACTTTTATAATGCGTGAAGTTTATACTACTATTTTTATGCATTTGGGTTGATATTATTTTCAAATTTAACCAGATAAATATAATTTTTAGTGGTTTTCTCAAGTTTGTTGAATATTCCCACGAACAAAACGTGCACGTACCTTTCCTTATAAATTTATAATGTAAAGACATGTCAACTAAAAACTTTGCCAAGATGTAAAGTGAAGACACTTATCCATGTCATGTACACGTTTGTTTATGTGTTTATGAGATAACAACAAAATTTATTATATCAGTTTAGATATATGTCATATGTTTAAAAACAATTATAAGATTTTCTACAACTAATTATTGAATAAACTAAATCCTGAAAAGTTTCTTTTAAACAAAATACAGTTTTCAAAAAAAAAATGTTAAGATAAAAAGACAAATAGTTATATATTAGACATATATCTGAAATACTAATCGAACAAAATACCAAATATTTTTAAGATGGTTTCTATAAAGTTATATATTGTTTTAGCAAATATTAATAATCTTATGATACCTCAAAGAGGTGCGAACGTGTCGAAACTAAATAGGTACGAACGTGTTGTGACCAAAGAGGTGTAAATGTACCATCACCAAAGAGGTGCAAATATATCATGACCAAATAAGTGTGAATATATCGTCACCAAATGTGTGCGAACAAGTTTCAGGAAAAGGATATGAATAGATCATCACCAAATAGGTCCAAGCGAGTCGTTACCTAAAGGGTACGAATGGATCATCACCTAAGGGGTGCAAACATGTTGTGCCAGAAGAGGTGTGAATAGATCGTCACCAAGAGATTCGAATATTTCATGTCAGAATAGGTGCGAACATGTCATGTCCGAAAGGATGCGAACATTTTATGTCCGAAGGGATGCAAAAAAATTTGTGTCTGAAGGGGTGAAAAAGTTTGTGTCCGAAGAGGTGCAAACATTTTGTGTCTGAAGAGGTGCGAACATTCTGTGTTCGTAGGGGTGTGAACGTTATGTCTTTGAAGGGGTGCAAACATTTCATGTCTGAAGAGATGCAAACATTTTGTGTCCGAAGGGATGCGGAAATTTCGTTCCAAAGGGGTGCGAACATTTCGTGTCCGAATGGGTGCGAATCGTGTCCGAAGAGGTACGAACATTTCGTGTCCAAAGGGTGCAAACATTTCGTGTCTGAAGGGGTGCGAACATTTCGTGTCCAAAGGGGTGCGAACATTTTCGTGTTCGAATGGGTGCGAATATTTTGTATATGAAGGGGTGCGAACATTTCGTGTCCGAAGAGGTGCAAACATTTTGTGTCCGAAGAGGTGCGAACATTTCGTGTCCGAAGGGGTGCGAACATTTCGTGTCCGAAGGGGTGCGAACATTTCGTGTCCGAAGGGGTGCGAACATTTCGTGTCCGAAGGGGTGCGAACATTTCATGTCCGAAGGGGTGCGAACATTTCGTGTCCGAAGGGGTGCGAACATTTCGTGTCCGAAGGGGTGCGAACATTTCGTGTCCGAAGGGGTGCGAACATTTCATGTCCAAATAGGTGCGAACATTTCGTGTCCGAATGGGTACAGACATTTTGTGTACGAAGGGTACGAACATTTCGCTTTCGAAGGAGTGCAAACATTTCATAAAAAATACAATTTTATGTGAATGATTATGAATAAAACAACTCTTACAATAAATATATTTCAGTTTAATAGTTACATAGTTCAAAAGATACAACTTATTCTTTGAAAAGACACAACTTTTCAATTAAATAGTTATATAATTGAAAAGATGCAACTTCTTTTTAAAAAGACACAACTCTTCAACCCACATAATTCAGTTTTTTATGAAAAGATATAATATTTTATAATGAAAAGATACAACATTTTATAATGAAGAGATGCAATTTTAAAAATTAAAATATTTCAGTTTTTAAATGAAAAGACACAACCTTTCAACATTAATTGGGATTGCTATTATTAATAGATAGAACCAAAGTATTTTGCAAACCTACCAAAAAAACACCGAAGAATATGAGTGGTGAATGTGAAAAATAAAATTAAGATTCACAAAACTAAATATTAAGCTGGAACATTGTTCGTTGGTTTTTATTTGCTGAGGTTGTTGTAATCTACTCTCTCTTTTTCAAAATAATATATATGTTTTAGAATTTTCCCATTTATTAATAAAACATATTAAAATTTAATTATTAATGTATAATTTTTTGTAATTTTATATTTTATATATTTCTAAACCAATAAATTTTTAAAAATGCAATTAAATTTTTTGAAGTTTACAATTTTTCATTATTAGTTGACAACATTGAAAATATAAAAATATATTTTTTGAACAGTTTTTTCTCTCTAAAATATGTATATTTCTGTAAGTATTGTCTAAAAACAACAAATTGTTTTCTTACCCAAGTTGAAATCAACTCAAGTGGACCTTTCTTCATGATGGGAGAATATACCAAAGCTATCTTTGGGCCTATAATGATAAGGCCCAAGACCAAACTTGGTGGAGTAAGAACCTTGAACTATTAACAAACTACGAGGCCTTCGTCTCCGACTCCAATCCCCAAATCTCACCTTACGTAAATCACAATTCTTTCTAGGGTTCTTCCGATTAGGTCAAAATCGGATCGCGAGATTTCACCACATCTGATCTTAATTTAGAAAGATGACTCAGAACGGGAAGCTGATCCCACCAAATATGGATCAGAACACCACGAGGCTGCTCAATCTCACAGTTCTCCAGCGAATCGATCCTTTCATCGAGGAGATCCTTATCACAGCAGCTCATGTTACCTTTTATGAATTCAACATTGAGATTAGCCAATGGGTAAGTAAGTTGCAATCACTCATCCGTTTGCTTTGCTACTGACTGATCTGTGTGTTCTGCTTTTGAATCAGAGTCGTAAGGATGTTGAAGGGTCTTTGTTCGTTGTCAAAAGGTGAGTACTTTAGGTCTTCAACTAGGTCTGGTGCTGAATTTTATCGTCTAAAAATCTGGGTTTTGTTTTGTTTCAGAAATAAACAACAACCTCGGTTTCAGTTTATTGTAATGAATCGTCGGAATACAGGTTAGGATTCTCTTACCAGTTCTTGTTTAGGTTCCCTTTTTAATGTCTTGTGTCTATTCTTTCGTTCTGTATAAGCTCCATCCTCAAGATTATGTAAGTAGTGTAGTGCATAGTTTTATCTGATTCATTCTCAGCTAGAGAAGCATCAAGTTGCTGTTTTTGTCTTTGATTAGTTCTTATGCTTGCTTCTTATTGATTTGCTTACACTCGGATTGCTCCCTTTGTGATGATTTGCTAGCACAAGTGGTGATCTGTAACGATGATCTTCGTTTTGTCAGTGTTTTAGTTTGTCTAAAATTAAGGGATATGGTTAGGAAGGTTTAGGTTGTTAGTGATGTTGCTTATCCGGTAACTCTTGGATTTTGTTTTTGAGTTCGTGGTTAAGGAGTTTGTATTTGTAATCGTCAGTGTATTGTTAAATGAATAGATAACCTGGTGGAAGATCTTCTGGGAGATTTTGAGTATGAAGTCCAAGGTCCATATTTACTTTACCGTAATGCATCTCAAGAAGTTAATGGCATTTGGTTCTACAATAAACGCGAATGTGAGGAGGTAGCTCGTCTTTTCGACAGGTAAATATAGTTTACTACTGCATAATATTATAACGTAGAAAGTGATTTTGCGATTCAAGTAATAATAGTGCTTTCATGAAGATGTTCGATTGTTAGACAGATTCTTGTTGCCAACAAGTTGTTGGCAAACATTGTGCTTTCTTGAAGACGTTTCTTGTAGATTTATCTTTTACCATTTTTGTGACTTAAGTGTTTAGCATTCCTTATATTTATTTCCATATTCGTTGTATCTTCTCCTAATGGTTCATTGGCATGGCAGACTACTTAGTGCATATTCCAAGGCAAACCAGAAGCCAAATACATCATCTTCGAAAAGGTAAAGATCTTCATGTTTAGGTGTTTAGTCACTGCGCCACTAGTAGTCTTTAGGATGTGTCTTATATGAGAAATTAGATAATCTACATCACTTTTTCAGATGGCATCTTTCTTATATGTTAACTTTTCTATGAACTGCAGCGAGTTTGAGGAATTGGAAGCTGTGCCTACAATGGCAGCTATGGATGGTCCTCTTGAACCATCTTCAACTGCTAACGATGCCCCTAATGATCCTGCTTTTGTCAACTTCTTCAGCGTAAGTCTCTAAAGCTTTTGATACACACACTATCACCTTCATCATCATGATAGCACCATGTTGTTGGCTTGACTACAGTCAGCGATGGCTCTTGGGAACACTTCAAGTGGACCACCATACCAATCATCAGCAACTCCTCTACAACCTCACCAACCCACCGTTGCGTCTCCTGCACCTCCACAGCAAATATCACCACAGCCTCTGCAATTCTCCTCTCCTACCATGCCTCACTTTGAGAACAACCCTGATCTTATCAGCAGCAACAACTCCAACGTTCACACGGATCTGGTGACGCCGTCCTCGTTCTTTGTGCCCCCACGGACAATGCCACATCCACATCTCATTCCTGGTTCATCTATGCCCACTGCGCCTCCTCTGAACTCTAATAATGCGACTCACGAGCAGCGCCAGCATGGTACTCCTATGCTCCAGCCTTTCCCACCACCAAATCCACCACCATCACTCGCTCCTGCACACAGTGTCCCTGTTATCAACAGAGACAAAGTCAAAGAAGCCCTTTTGGCGCTGGTTCAGGTTTGTTTTTTAACAACATTCACTTGTCTTGAGCTGCTGCCCAAACCTAACGAGTTGCTTCTGACAGGAGAATGAATTCATCGACATGGTGACTCGCGCTTTACAAAATGCACATCAACCATGAAGCTGAGCAGGGTTGAATGGTGGTTTGGTGTAGAATGTGTAGTTAAAACGTAGTTTAGTTATCTTCTGAACAGTCTTGTCAGAACCTCGAACACGAAGTTATAAAAGATAATTGCATTGCTCCCTTGTACATACTTTTTTTCACTTTATAATTCTACTTTCAACCATTCATCTACCTCTTTAAAACTTAGAATCAAGATCATCAAGAAACACTTTTGTCGACATCAATGTTCTTAAAACCGGACTGACAACCAGAAGCTTTTGGGTCATGTTTCAGTTTGGTCCAATTGGGTTCAACCAGGTTTAACAATTCTATTAAAAACAATATTATGATTGAACCGAGTCCAAACCGGTTTTTAAAACACTGGGTCGACACTGAATGAAACATCAAATATAGAAAACGAAAGAAAGCTTCATTTTGAGTCATTATATTACACAGAGAACCAAGAGATGAAGAGAGAGTAAGATAATAAGTACAGATGGAACAATAGGGGATGATTTATTTCTGGAAGTAATCCTCGGTCCTGCCCTTAAACCCGATTTGTCCGAAGGTGAGGCAGATGAAGAGGCCTAAGTGCCACGTAATCAACCACAACCAGAACTGTGAAGTGAGAGCTGGAGGAGTTGGGAAGTGAGCGAGCTCAGTTCCTATGCTCTCAAAGAAGAGACCCGTCAGGCTCTTCCCATTTATCGCCGGAATACTCGACGGAGCTAGCCATCCGATCAGACCAAACCCCACCACGTTCAGGTCTCTCCTCAACCAGTTCCTCTCAAAGCTTTTTTCATTATGTGACACACAAGTAAAAACTTTTGTTAAAGAAAAACCCTAAAGGTATCTTGAAGAACAAGTTATCTAAAAAAAGAGTAACACACCAAGTGAATCTTCCTCCTGATGCTCCAGCAACTTTCAGAGGGTTCTTTGCTCTTAATGTTGGTTTTAGAAAAGCTAAGAAGATCACCAGAAAATTACAAATAAAGATATATTAATATTATATAATTAACTCAATTATTCAGACATGATCAAGAGAAAGTACATGAAGAGAAAGCTTTGGAGTTGATGGGTGAAACAGATGATCCTCCGAGACCTATCACCGTAGATGGAGCTGCAAATGTTGATGCCATTTTTCTTCTCTGCTTCTTTCTCCCAAACCGATCTTCTTTGTATTTTTTAAGTAAATACAAACACAAAAACAAAAAAATATATTTGATTTTGTGGACAAGGAAGAGATTTCAAGGATGTGTTATCAACCAATAGCTTTGTGACACCTCACTATTTTCTTTGATATTGTGGGTCTACCTCTTGGATAAGATAAATTTCAGTTTTTTTAAAAAAAAAAAATTCTGATAATTTGTTTTTCTGTTTACATATGAGACTATGAGAATATGTGATTATATCATGAAGTCATAATAAAATCATAAGAATTATATAGATTTAAACTTTTATAATATTTTATTTAATTCGCAATTCTCTTATAAGTTCATTGTGACATTTAACATGTTGTTTTTGGTCACGTGCATTATATTTATTGTTCATGGTTATATAAAGGAATATACGCGACATTTATACAACAACTTGGTCCTATCTGAAATTATTTTTTAAAGTAATTTAATTTTTATAATTTAAATCAGTTTAAATTATTTTTAATTAATTAATTTTGTTTAATCAATCTAATTAACTAAATTGAGTAATAATATTAAATACATATCAATAAATTTATCTAATATTTTTATATCTAATTTTAATAATTAATCACAATAATTTTATAACTAAAGTAAATTTTTTAAAAATATCTTATAGTTAAACATATAGAAAATAAATCAATAACCCATTAACGTTTAAATATAATAATACTCTTAGTTGTTAATATTTTATAAAACATCTAATTAACACCAAACAATTTCTTCAACATTGATATTGTCCAACTCTAACAACAATAATAATTCCACAACACCAACAACAATAATAATTCCATTTTTTATTTGAACTAGAAAACAAATGTGCTAAAAATATTAGAACACAAATAAAAATATATATAAATTGTGTGTCACCCATTTTACCCCTCGTAAATAAGTAAAAATAGTAAAACTTGATTCGTCAGCTTCACCGTGTAGCCAGTTCGGTCGGCTGCTTGACGTTTTCTTACTGAAAGCGCAACACTTTAACACTAACAAAAGGGTTTTACAAACTTAGGGTTTACCGAGGAAAGGCCGCGAGAGAGATGGGGAAGAGCGAGAAGACGACGCTAGGGCGTTCCCTTGTAAAGCACCACAACCATATGATCCAAGAGTCCAAAGACAAAGGCAAATACTACAAGAATCTCCAGAAGAAGGTTCTGGAATCCGTCACCGAGGTCAGCGACATCGACGCCATCATCGAGCAGGCTGAGGAAGCTGAGCGTCTTTTCACCATTAATCACAGCAACACCACTCCTTTTCCCATCAATGTGTAACAACCTTTACTTGTTTCAAGTTCATCTCTTTTTGCAGCTCCTTTGAGCTCTGTTTTGTTTAGATCTTAGAGTTTGGTAATGGTAACTGTTTAGCTGTAATAGAAATTGGTTAACAGTTACTTCTCAGTTCCGACCGAGTCCTTGTCAGTTCCCTTGTTTCAAAGTCCTCTCCTTTGTAGCTCAAGATTATTCTTTGAGCTCTCTTTTGTTTAGATCTTAGAGTTTGGTAATGGTAACTGTTTAGCTGTAATAGATATTGGTTAACAGTTACTTCTCAGTTCCGACCGTGTCCTTGTTTCAAAGTCCTCTCTTTTGTAGCTTAACTTGCAGTGATTATCCTTTGAGCTCTGTTTTGTTGAAATCTTAGAGTTTGGTAATGTAACTGTTTAGCTGTAGTAGAGATTGGCTAACACATACCTCTCAGTTCCGACCGAGTCTTTGTCAGTTCACTTGTTTCAAAGTCCTCTCTTTTGTAGCTGAACTTGCAGTGATTATCCTTTGAGTTCTGTTTTGTTGAGAACTTAGAATTGTGATGACTTCGGTTTGGTAATGGTAATTGTTTAGCTGTAATAGAGATTGGTGAAATGAGTCTTGTCTGTTTCTGTAATGCTTTTTATTACATCTTGTTAACAGAGATACGAGTTCCAGCTCAAGTACTATAGCAGCTGAAGAATGGAGAGAGCAACAGAAGATAGAGGAGGCTTTACACGCCAGTAGTCTTCAAGTCCCTCGAAGGCACGTCCTTTTTAATTGATTTCTCTTTTCTGAGATTGAG
This sequence comes from Moricandia arvensis, assembly GCA_905132765.1. Taxonomy (NCBI): domain Eukaryota; kingdom Viridiplantae; phylum Streptophyta; class Magnoliopsida; order Brassicales; family Brassicaceae; genus Moricandia; species Moricandia arvensis. The sequence continues at coordinate 32,521 of CAJHQP010005820.1, forward strand.
TATAATTTAGTTTCTTTTATCATTCATCCTCTTCAGACCTCCTTGGACACCGGAAATGTCAGTGGAGGAACTTGATGCTAATGAAAAACAAGCTTTTCTGAATTGGCGTCGGATGCTTGTCAGGTTAGCTTATTTCTTGTTTGCTTCATCTTAGTGACTCTTACTTCTCCAGTGTGAGTCCTATAAAGAAATCAATATCTGCTACTGAAATGTTTGTTGGTGATAGTAGATGGGAAAGTTTAGTGTCACATAGTTTTCTCAAATGGTAAAATGAAATGCTTTAATTGATGAGCTTGCATGTCTTCGAGCAAAACCCGTGCACTTGTATATTACTGAGAAGGTCGAAAGTTGAGGAAATCTCATTCATGTAACGATTTTTTTCGAGGAAACCTCATTTTTTTTGCTGTTATTGACATAATGTTTCACACCTTGAAGCAATTTCCTAGGCTTCTAACATAAGATGTCGTTTCTTTTAGTATGATTTGGTTTCATCATGTCCACTTTTCTATGTGGCGTGCTTACTTGTTCTCCTGTATTTGTGGTTAGGCTAGAGGAAAATGAAAAGCTTGTGATGACTCCATTCGAAAAGAACCTCGATATCTGGAGACAACTTTGGCGAGTGCTTGAACGTAGTGATTTGGTAAGCCTTTGGCAAAGTTTATTAAACCTGTCTCACTAAGCTCAATTTTCTGAGTTTTTGTTAATTGCAAAATGGATTTGTTTATTTAATCCTTATATTTTTTTTTTCAGATTGTTATGGTAGTTGATGCTAGAGATCCACTGTTTTACTGTTGCCCTGATCTTGAGGTATTGCATTCTCTCCCAACTTTAAACCCGCTTGACACCGTATCCCTGATCCACATCATTTACTATAAGATTCATCCTGGCACAGGCTTACGCTCGAGAAATCGATGAGCATAAGAAAGTCATGCTTCTAGTTAACAAGGCGGATCTATTACCTCCTTATGTCAGGTAAACAAGCCTCTTGTGTCTTGCTACTTTACCTCGTATATCTATTATCTTCTAATCAAGTGGTTTCCTTCTTTAGGGAGAAATGGGCAGAATATTTTCGCCTTAACAACATCCTCTTCGTCTTCTGGTCAGCCATGGCTGCTACAGCTGCCCTCGAAGGGAAAGTCTTGAAAGAGCAATGGAGACAACCTGATAACTTTGAGAGGACAGAAGATCCAGAAGTTGTGATATGTGGCAGGGACGAGCTGTTGGGACGTTTACAGTTTGAAGCTCAAGAGATTGTCAGAGCAAGAAACTCTAGAGCAGCAGAAACTGTTGAGTCTCAACGTGTGAATGCTGTGGTTGGATTTGTAGGGTACCCTAACGTGGGAAAGAGTTCAACAATCAACGCATTGGTTGGTCAGAAGCGAACAGGAGTTACATCCACACCTGGAAAGACAAAGCATTTTCAGACATTGATCATATCTGATGAGCTTATGCTATGTGACTGTCCTGGTTTAGTCTTTCCTTCGTTCTCAAGCTCTAGATATGAGATGATTACATGTGGTGTACTTCCTATTGACCGTATGACTGAGCACCGTGAAGCTATCCAGGTGGTGGCTGACAAGGTCCCTAGGCATGTGATCGAGAGTGTTTACAACATAACTCTTCCTAAACCCAAAACCTATGAGCGTCAGTCCCGGGCTCCATATGCTGCTGAGCTTCTAAGAGCTTACTGTGCTTCTCGTGGCTACGTTGCCTCTAGTGGACTACCTGATGAAACCAAAGCAGCTAGGCAGATTCTTAAAGATTACTTGGGAGGTAAGCTGCCACATTTCGCAATGCCACCTGGGATGAGTGAAGAGAAGGTAGAGGATACTAGTCAAGACACAGGTTCAGGTTCTGAAGAAGGTTCAGATGATGAGGAAGAAAGTGAGCAAGTTCCTGGTATTGATGATGTGTTAGATGATTTAAGCTCGTTTGATCTGGCGAATGGGCTTGCATCTTCTAAGAAAGTGACTGTGAAGAAGGAAACTGCTTCACATAAACAGCACAAGAAGCCACAGAGGAAGAAGGATAGGAACTGGAGAGTTAAGAACACAGAGGATGGTGATGGTATGCCTCTGGTTAGAGTTTTCCAGAAACCTGCTAACACAGGGCCTCTCACTATGAGGTGATTTCACCACAGTGTTGTCATCTGAGTAAAGATTTATATTCCAAAGTTTATGTGATGCAGATGAGAGTGTATTGTCAACTAAAAGAATTTTTTACAGTTTATTAAAGTTGGTTAATTCTTGTTAATTAATGGCTCTGTTTACTATAGATTATTGTTTTGAGTTAATATTTGATTTATTTTGAGAACTCAAAATTATATTCATGTATCAGAATTTAAATCTACATTTTTGTTTCTTTTGTAGTAAAATAACTATCTCATGTGTTTATATACTTTATTTGAAAAAATAATTAATAATCATGTAACTTTTTAGAAATAATTACCTATTTTGTACAGTAAATTTACTTCAGAATCTATATATTTATCATATGATTATCACTGCAATTTACATCAAGTTATGAGAAATTGTCAAAAATACCAATTTCATTGTATCACTTTTCATGTTTACTTTAATTATTTTTACCTTTGTTTTTTAAAAAAAAAAACACATTTATAACCCTTGTATTAATTAATCTAACACTTAAAGTTTAGAGTTGAGAGGTGTGCTTTAGGAATGTAAAATTTAGGATTCTAATTGATTTTTTAAAAAATTACTTCTTAAAACAGTGATATTTATGAAAATGTCTGTTTAATGAAAAAGAAAGTAAAAATGAAAAATAGTACTAATAATGTGGTAAACATGAAAATTTCTCTCAAGTTATAGCATTTGATATAATCCAACTCAGATACTATATAATTTTAATAAAAATATTGATTTAACATTTTAAATTTTTTGGCTTTAAAGGTATGTTTGTTGTAAGACACATATTGTTATTAATGAAACATATTCAAATGGACAAATCTTTTATATATATATATATATATATATATATATATATTAGCTTTTATCACCAAAATAATGTAAAAAAATAATCAAAGTAATTTTTAAAAATTTAAAAATTTTCATAATTTTATTTTTAGTTTTAAATCTTATCTCCAATATTCACTCTATAAATTTAAAAAAAATAAATCTAAATTAATTATCTAAAAGGTATAAATGTATATTTACATCTTTTAAAAAAGTTTGTTTTATTTTTTAATATTTATTTTTGTGCTAATTCTTTTTATTTTTATCTTAGGGTATTTTTCTATCCAAATAGTGGATAGACCAAATATAACATTGTAAAATATTTTTGTCAACAACATTGTAAAATATATAATCTTAAAATAAATATGAAACGAATATTCATTAATTTTTCAATATTATAGTAGAACATCTATTATTTCTTTTATTGGGTTTAATAACCAAAAAAACAATTATGTGAAGGAGAGAGAAACTCTATTAAAAAAAAAAAAAAGAGACGAATTCCGTTTTCCCGGATTCTGCGAATGTCTGCTTCGTTTTAATTTTCCCTGGGAAATAACTATTTTCTGTTTCCCTAATAAGCTCGAGGATCTCACCGGAGAAACGCTAGGGTTTCGATTCAATCTCAGCAAAGCCACAAGTGAACATAGAGATGCTAATCAGAGACGCCTCTCTCTAGCTGGATCGATCTAAGTTAGATTTACTTTTTTTTTCTCCTTTCCTCATTAGGTTAAAATAATAATGGATGAAGATTCGTCTATGCTCCCCGAGACGGATCAGGATCGAGACACCAGGAGCCACGATGAAGCTCAATCCCCCTTGCCTATGGAGAGGGAAGCGACTCACGACGAATCACCGTCGGATGCCGGATCGGCGCCACCGCCTTCGACTCATGACCAATCGCAAGAGCAGCAGCCGCCGCAAGTCGTTGGTCCGAGGTGTGCGCCTACGTACTCGGTTGTGGATGCTTTGATGGATAAGAAGGAAGATGGGCCTGGGCCTAGGTGCGGCCACACGTTGACGGCGGTTCCGGCGGTTGGCGAGGAAGGGACGCCTGGTTACATTGGTCCTCGTCTTGTATTGTTTGGTGGCGCCACGGCGCTTGAGGGTAACTCTGGTGGCACTGGGACTCCGACTTCAGCTACTCCGAGTGCTGGCATTCGTATGTGTTGCCTTCTCAGTTGTTATTGTATCTTGCAAACTTGTTTCATGTGAGATTGGCTAAGCGAATGACTTGGTGTAGTAGCTGGAAATAAGATTGGCTGTATATAGGGCCGGATCTGAGATTCTGGAGGCTAAACATTTGTGGGGGCTATACCTATATGTACTCCAAAAGTTTTAGAGGCCGAAGTTAATGTTTGGTAGAGCTGTGACTAGATCCGGCCCTGGGTGTAGAATCGTATTAGTAGTAGTTAGATCTTGGATTTCATAGGCCGAAGTTTTAGAGGCCGAAGTTAATGTTTCGTAGAGCTGTCCGGCCCTGGCTGTAGAATAGTATTAGTAGTAGTTAGATATTGGATTTATAATTCCATTAGTTGCCTTATAGATTCTATGTTGTTATTTGATGTTATTTGATTGAGGTTCCTAGGCTTGCCCGGTTGTAGTATAATTAGGGTGTTCTTTCATGTGCAGGGCTAGCTGGAGCAACTGCTGATGTTCATTGTTATGATGTCCTTTCTAATAAGTGGACTAGGTGAGCATAAGATCTGTAATTTCTTTGTTTGTATAAATGCATGAGATCTGTTCTTTTTATAAGTCTGGATACCAGTTGATTTGATGAAATGAGGCTACAGGCTTACACCATTTGGAGAACCACCAACCCCAAGAGCCGCACATGTTGCAACTGCAGTCGGGACCATGGTAGTTATTCAGGTAGGGGAAAGCAATGCTATTATATTATGTGAGGGATGTAAGGTTATCAATTGAAGATGATCATTTTAAGTCAGCTTTGAAAGTGCTTCGGTGCAGGGTGGAATTGGTCCTGCTGGTTTATCGGCCGAAGACCTTCACGTTCTTGATCTCACTCAACAACGGCCACGATGGCACAGGTTTGAAAATAAACCGGCCACTAGTGGCCATCTCGGTTTAGAATTCATTTTACTAACTTGTATCTGGATATAAGCTATGTTCTCTATCCAGGGTTGTTGTTCAGGGTCCTGGACCAGGCCCGCGTTATGGACATGTCATGGCACTTGTTGGACAAAGGTATCTCATGGCAATTGGTGGAAATGATGGTATGCAGTTATCCTTGTTGGATTATTCTCAGTATTTTATTCTCAGATTCTCCTTAAAGCTCCTCATTCTGAACTTTGTTTTTTAAACCATTAGGAAAACGTCCACTCGCTGATGTATGGGCCTTGGATACTGCCGCCAAGCCTTATGAATGGCGTAAGCTGGAACCAGAAGGAGAAGGCCCACCTCCCTGCATGTAAGTTTGATTACACTCCTTTATAACTGTGTGCTTTGCACTGGAGTAATAATTTTTATTGCTATTTGTACGTTGTACCTAGGTATGCAACTGCAAGTGCGCGTTCTGACGGGCTTCTTCTACTCTGTGGTGGAAGGGATGCAAATAGTGTGGTAAGTGGCAGAGTTTCTTTACAATCATGCTCAGTTGCCTCTTTGAAAACAGTCACCGACCCACTTATAGAGGCAAGGTTTTAGAATTTTGGCTTTTGCTTTGTTGTGAGATGTTAATTGGACCATAAGAGTTAGTCCATTGTCGTAGAGGTAATGTTTCGTCGCTGAGCAAATTGAAAAGTTTACTATTTCTTCCCAACTACAAATTTATCAACGCTGCAATGAACATTCTTTGTTGTAAGTTACAGAGCAGATGAGGATGTACCTCCTCTCTGTAATATAATTTAAACAAGATTTGCAAAGCCTCTACGAGAAAACGAACTATAACTTCTATTGTCATCAAAAGATATTTTCAGTTAGTTGTTTATTCATGACCATTATTTTGAGAAGTTTTCAGCTTTGCGTAGAATGAAATTTAAAAACTCAGTAAACTGCCTTGGTCTTGAATACTTGACTGAGGGGCTAATTTTTTTTTTCTTAATTGATAGCCTCTGGCCAGTGCATATGGCCTTGCTAAGCACAGAGATGGACGTTGGGAGTGGGCTATAGCCCCTGGTGTCTCACCATCTGCTAGATATCAGCATGCAGCAGTATGGATACTTCTTACTCTTTGGCTCTCTTATCTGGCCTCGTCAGATCGTTAAACTGTTTGATGGATTATCTAGGTTTTTGTAAATGCAAGACTTCATGTGTCCGGTGGGGCACTTGGTGGTGGACGCATGGTTGAAGACTCCTCCAGTGTTGCAGGTTAGCAAACAACGAGAAGCAATCTGAATATCTGATCGGATGTTTGTGTGTTCTTGATAATTGGTGCACCATTTTTAGTCTTCTGTAGGCCATTCTTGGATTGTGTCTTATGTATAGACGAAAGCTGTATTGTGGAATATGCTGTTATTTTTTTTGCACATCGAAGGTTTTGGCTATAAAATTATCACTGAAGCATTTTAACGGTTGTTGAAGTGTGTTTCATTAATAGACGAGGGCTGTACATAGCGGGTTTATAATAATATGTGCCAGTGAATAAGGATCTACAGTTCTCTGATTATTTTATCTATTGTCTTGGTACAGTATTGGATACTGCAGCAGGTGTATGGTGTGATACGAAATCAGTTGTTACTAGTCCTAGAACTGGTAGGTTCAGTGCCGATGCAGCTGGTGGTGATGCTTCTGTTGAGCTGACTAGGCGTTGTAGGCATGCTGCTGCTGCAGTTGGTGATTTGATATTTATCTATGGCGGTTTACGTGGAGGTAAGGAGAAGTTAGGCAAGACATAAGTCGATGTACCTAATGATTTTCTGATACAGATCACAATTGTTAAATTTCATAATTTCCTGTGCCTGCTTCTCCATGAGGAGGAACTGATTTCTATATTTGGATTTTCATTGCATTGTATAGCTGGTTTTAGCACTGTAGAATTGCACTTTCTTATTTAAGTATTGTTTTTTTTTGTTCAAATCTGATGATTATATCAGGGTTTTATAATTCTTGATTTCTCCAAAAGTTATCTCCCTCCATCTTGTAATCTGTTTGCACCTGTTCAATTTCAAAAGATGGCACCACAACAACTTAAATTAACTATCTATTTTTGATACTCTTAGGGGTGTTACTCGATGGCCTATTGGTTGCTGAGGATCTTGCGGCTGCCGAAACAACATATGCTGCTTCTCATGCTGCTGCAGCTGCAGCAACAAATTCTCCACCAGGTCGGTTACCTGGAAGGTATGGTTTTTCAGACGAAAGAAATAGGGAGTTATCTGATTCAGCCGCTGATGGTGCCGTTGTGTTGGGGAGCCCTGTTGCACCCCCCGTAAATGGTGATATGTATACTGATATAAGCTCTGAAAATGCAGTACTTCCAGGAACTCGGTTAGCCAACTTCCTTAATATTGATTTATCTTGTGCTGTATTGTTAGCACGGTGATGTTTTTAGTAAGACTATCCAACACAACTCTGTAGGAGAACAAGCAAGGGTGTGGAGTATCTTGTTGAAGCATCAGCGGCAGAAGCTGAGGCGATCAGTGCTACGTTGGCTGCTGCCAAGGCACGGCAGGTCAATGGTGAAGTTGAGCTCCCAGATAGTGGTGGAGAAACTTCACCTAGTGGGACACCTACATTTTCGCTACTCAAGCCAGATTCTATGGGATCAATCGGTGTTACTCCTGCAGGAATCCGTCTTCATCATAGAGCCGTGAGTGCCGCCCTTATTTTCTTGAGTGACATCTAAAGTCATGAAATATATTTCTAACACCATCTTCCTTCATTTACTAGTATTACTTGCATAGAGTTTCACGAGAAATGCAATTTTGGTTTATAATGGTTCTGGTACTTTGTTATTAGGTGGTGGTTGCTGCAGAAACTGGTGGCGCCTTGGGTGGAATGGTTAGACAATTATCTATTGATCAATTTGAGAATGAGGGACGACGTGTCAGTTATGGAACACCAGAAAGTGCCACTGCAGCAAGGAAATTATTAGATCGACAAATGTCAATCAATAGTGTTCCTAAGAAGGTAAAGATTTTTGTTCTTCACATGAAGTATTGCAATAAAATCTTGTGATTCTAAATATGGATTTAAAACATACAGTAATACAATACATTTGGTGAAATTTATGATAAAAGGGTACAAATCGTGAAACGATTCTTTCTTGATGTGGCATTGATTAATCGTTTGGGTGGAACGATAAAACTAGAAAGTATAGTAGATGCTATTGTTAAAGTATATATATATCCTGGTTTGCGTTACTGCCAACTCATTGGTGAAAATTCCTTTTCTTCCTCTATGTTGTTCAACTGGGAATTGGGTGCCTAATGTCTAAAGATTCACTTAGTAGTTGGCCAACTGCACACTCGGGGGCTTCTAACGAACTGTTTTTTACTTATGTGTTGATAGGTGATAGCTCATCTTCTGAAGCCTCGTGGGTGGAAGCCTCCAGTTCGACGCCAGTTTTTCCTAGATTGCAATGAAATAGCTGATCTTTGTGACAGTGCAGAACGTATCTTCTCAAGTGAACCAACTGTATTACAACTTAAAGCTCCTATCAAAATATTTGGTGATCTGCATGGACAGTTTGGGGATCTTATGCGACTTTTTGATGAATATGGTTCACCATCTACAGCTGGAGACATTTCGTAAGTGCACCGTTAAAATTCTGACATCATGGGCTGCTACTTCTTTTCTTTTTGCTCTCTTTGCTGTGACATTGCTCATGCTGTTGTATAATTGTCAGATACATCGATTACCTCTTCTTAGGGGACTATGTTGATCGGGGTCAGCACAGTCTAGAAGTAATCTCCCTTCTGCTTGCGTTAAAGGTAGTTCTAAGCGTATTATCTTAGTTTTGACTTGCTACAGGTGCTCTAGTAGCTGGACCGTAGATGGTTTGACATTCTACTCTCGTTACTGCAGGTTGAGTACCAGCAAAACGTACACTTAATACGGGGAAACCATGAAGCTGCGGACATTAATGCCCTTTTTGGCTTCCGAATAGAGTGTATTGAGCGAATGGTAATGTATTCTGCTTCTGAATCTCTCGTTTCCATTCCATGTTTAGTTGTCTCATACTGAGGTTGCTTTTGCAGGGTGAACGTGATGGAATCTGGGTGTGGCACCGAATAAACCGTTTATTTAATTGGCTACCTCTGGCTGCATCGATTGAGAAGAAAATTATATGTATGCATGGTGGTATTGGTCGTTCTATAAATCATGTGGAGCAGATAGAAAATATTCAACGTCCAATTACAATGGACGCTGGCTCCATTGTGCTCATGGATTTATTATGGTCAGTACATGTGTTTTGTAGGTTGTTCTGGCTACTAGTTTATTAATTTGGAATTTGTTATAGGTCGGACCCGACTGAAAATGACAGTGTTGAAGGTTTAAGGCCCAATGCTAGAGGCCCTGGATTGGTTACTTTTGGGGTGAGTAATTCTTCTTCGTTTCAAATTTATACGTTGTTCTTATATAATTTCTTTTTACCTGCATGTTATTGACAATAATGGCAATTGCAGCCTGACCGTGTCATGGAGTTTTGCAACAATAATGATCTTCAGTTAATTGTACGTGCACACGAGTGCGTGATGGATGGGTTTGAGCGTTTTGCTCAGGGGCATTTGATAACTCTCTTTTCCGCTACAAACTATTGTGGTATGTGCTGCATGGTGGACTCACCACTGCCATAATCTGATCAGATTAACTTGATGTGATTATATATGTTTGCTTAACTAATCTCAGGTACTGCAAATAATGCTGGGGCTATCTTGGTACTGGGAAGAGATCTTGTAGTGGTTCCCAAGCTCATTCATCCCTTACCTCCAGCAATGTCATCAACTGAAACACCAGAAGGACATCCAGAAGACACATGGATGCAGGTTGCTATTGCTTCACTACACTAAATGAAATCTCAAGTGCATTCATTGGTACTTAGCTTTTTTTATTTGGCAGGAGCTGAACGCAAATAGGCCAGCGACACCAACCAGAGGACGCCCACAAACAGCAAATGACAAAGGAGGTTCTTTGGCTTGGATGTAAGAAGGTAGACGAAGAGGCACTCGTGCGCATACATACCACACCCAAACACTTGTAACCTTCTGGTGTTCCTCTTACTTTTGTACAGAAAAGATGAGCAATAGACGAGAAAAGTCAGTTTTGGTGGTGGTTTAGTAGTGATTTGTAGAGTTTATTCGTTCGGGCTTGTTAGTCCTCTCTTTCAAAATCTTGTTCTTTTCACTCTTATTTGATTATTTTCTTGTTTTGGTTTGTGGTATAGTTTCTTGGCGAGTGGG
>CAJHQP010005821.1:0-42848 GCA_905132765.1 Moricandia arvensis
AACTACTATGCTCTATTTTAGAGAATAAAAGTGATCGTTTTTCCTTGTAACCTGCTAACATCCCTTCACCTCAAACCATCTACCCATGAGACTTTCAAGCTTATTGTTAGCTTTGTATTTAGAGAAGAAACTATGTTCTTCATCGCTATCAATAAGTTTAATCATTTGTTCTACCGACTGGAGTCCTTTTTGATGTCTTCTTGCATTGCGCTCCCCCCCCCATATGTGGTAAATAGTTGTTTGGAAAAGAAGCTGGATGAGAACTAGATCCCCCCGATTGAACAACCCTCCGTGCAGCAGCAAAAGATTATCAGTCCTGTATGGGTTGATTCCTGGTCTTATTAACCTACTAGAAAGTATGTTCCACACTGTATAAGAGTATGGACATGCAAAGAATAGATGACCTCGCGTCTAATCTTTTTCCACACACTCCTGATGAATTCCCCATATTCTCGTTTTGTCACCTGTTGTGAGCTTGTTCTTGACCGCCAGTCATGTTATGAAAGCGAAACATGGGACGTCCTAAGATAACCAAATGTTGTTGTTCCAGCCAACTTCATCCTGCTTTTCCTGTATCTGGTTCCTGTAAGCTCAAGCAGCTAAGGACGATAAGGAGAATCGTGCCAAGAAGAATATTCTGTGAAGATATGATTCGAGATACGATAAGGAAAGAATATATTCGTCCAAGATATGCGCAAAGGAGAATATATATATCGGCGATACAAGCAAAAAAATTAAAAGCTTAGAGAGAGAGAGATAGAGTGGCACCAAGGAGACATAGAGTAAGACCTCAGATTAGGGTTAAGTCTAGACTTGCTGATCAAGTAACGTGTGTGTTGACTTGAGTTAGAGAAGAGATTAGAAATCGCTCAGTCAAGATACACGTGTGTGTGTAATCTTGTAAATCTGATTGAATCATAGAAGTGAGTTCAAATGATTTCTAATAAGTAGACAGTTTGAAGTAACTATTTCTGTTGAGTTCTTGTTCTTGGTTTTACAATTGGTATAAGAGCAGATCAACCTCATGAATATATATATATATATATATATATATATATATATATATATATATATATATTGAAGACAGATTGGGATCTTGGGAAGAACATGGAAGAATCAGAAATAGTTCAAGACAAAATCAGCTACTCAGAACTCTCCGACAAGTTGTCAACGTTATCAAAGGAGAATCTCAAGTTGTTAAGGGACAAAGCAATACTCAAAACCCAAGTGCATGCGCTGATGATGGAAAACTCACCAACCAATACATCAGCTGACTTCCACAATAGCTTGCGAGTAAGTTTCCAAAGTTTTGTACTCTCTAAAGCGACTATAGACAAGAGTACGGCGTGGTCACATCAGAAGAAACACAAACACACAAAAAGGTGCCAAGTGTGTGAGAACTCAAAACATCAAAGAAATACTTGGGCTCTCCTGTCCAAACGAATTCATGAAGCCTAGAAGAATGGGAAGTGTTTCATTGAAAGGCACAAGTATGGAAGAGTTTGGATCGCCAAGAGTGACGTTTATGGTGTGCATAAGAAGTTGAACGTGAACATCTCAAACAACAATCAAAAGGAAACTGCTAATGTAGCTTTAGCTTACATGACAGGTGAAAGGGGTACATCAGATGACTGGTATTTTGACAGCGGATGTTTCAGACATATGACTGGAGATCAGAATCTGCTAACTGAAGTAGCCCCTACCAAGACAAGAAAAGTAACCTTTGGAGACGAAAAGCAAGGAAGAATTCAAGGAGTTAGTCACACTGAGAACTATGAACAACCTAAATTGCTAAACGTATACCTAGTAGAGGGACTTAAAGCCAATCTAATCAGCATAAGCCAGTTATACGATGAAGTATGGACAATAACATTTACAAGAGTAGATTGAAAAGCCCTAGACAGAGAAGGAAATGTGAAGCTACAAGGAATACATTCAGGCAATAATTGCTACATGTGGAATGCTTCTAACAAATGTATGATCACTACAAAATCTTAACTCGATATTTGGCACAGAAATCTGGGACACATAAGCACTCATAGCCTTAGCCGGTTAGTAAACAATGGTATTGTCCGAGGATTACCCAAGCTGGAGACATCAACCAAACTTGTCTGTGATGCATGCTGCAAAGGGAAGCAAGCGAAAGTTCAACATAAACAGCTCTTGGACATTAGGACTACCAAGACTCTTGAGTTGGTTCATATGGATCTCATGGGACCGGTTCAGACGGAAAACATCACATGAAAGAAATATATCTTTGTCTTAGTTGATGATTTCTCTAGATATACATGGGTGATGTTTCTCAGAGGAAAATCAGACGCTCTCAATAGTTTCAGGATATTGGCTCTTCAGTTGAAGTCAGAAAAGGGTGGAATTTTACAAATTCGAAGTGATCATGGTGGAGAATTTCAAAATGATGCATTTGAAAGATTTTTTCATGAACAAGGCATCAGACACCAGTATTCAGCTCCACGCACACCTCAACAAAACAGAGTGGTTGAAAGAAAGAATCAAACACTTCAAGAAATGGCAAGAGCAATGATCCACGGTAACAATATACCAAAAAAAAATCTGGGCTGAAGCAGTAAACACTGCATGTTATATTATTAATCAAGTATATCTAAGATCCTGAACCAAGAAGACACCATACGAGATATGGAAAGGAAAACTCCTAAACTTGAGTTACTTTCTTGTCTCTGGTTGCATATGCTACATTCTAAACGATAAAGAGCAGCTTGGAAAATTTGACTCAAGAAGTGATGAAGGAATATTCCTCGGCTATTCAACCAACAACATGGCTTATCGAGTGTACAACAAGAGAACATTTCATCTAGGTGATGCAGTCAATGTGGTGTTCGATGATCATCAAAGTCTACTACTGGAACCAGTGAAAATTCAGCAGAGTAATGATCACTCAACAACTGACCAAGTTGAGGAATGTCCTGAGAGTGAAAAAGAGGATGTAAATGAAGATGGAGTGACCAAGGAAGAGACATCCCAATCTCAGGTTCACAGAAACCACAATATAAATGATGTCATTGAAGAAGTCAATGAAGGAAGGAGAACTCGGAACAAACAGATTGATTTCAAATATATGGTAAAATTGGCATGCTTCGTGTCGTCTTTTGAACCAAAGAACATCAAGAAAGCTCTTGTAGATGAGTGCTGGACCAATTCCATGCATGAAAAGCTCGAACAGTTTGCTCAATTGGATGTCTGGGATTTAGTTCCAAAACCTGAGGGAGTCAACGTAGTAGGAACCAAGTGGATCTACAAGAACAAGATAGATGAAGAAGGAAATGTTGTGCGTAATAAGTCTTGACTGGTGGCTCAGAGATATTTACAGATAGAAGGAATTGATTTCGACGAAACCTTTGCTCGAGTTGCTCGACTCGAGTATATCAGGCTTCTTTTTGGAATTGCATGAAAACTAAGGATTAAACTGTACCAGATGGATGTGAAAAGTGCATTTCTAAATGGTGTACTTCAAGAAGAAGTATATGTGGCGCAACCAAAAGGGTTTGAGGATCCCAAACATCTGAACCATGTGTATAAATTAAAAAGGGTTTATATGGATTAAAGCAAACACCCAGAGCCTGGTACGAACGTCTGACTCAGTTCTTACTGAAAGCAGGATTCAAACGAGGAAATGTAGACAAAACCTTATTCATATTATCAAGAGTCACACATCCTGATAGTACAGATCTATGTCGATGATATCATCTTCGAAGCAACTAAACAAAGCATGTTTGATGGGTTATCAAAACAATGACTCGAGAGTTTGAAATGAGCATGGTCGAAGAACTTAATTACTTTCTTGGTCTCCAAGTTCTTTAGACAGAGGGTGGTATTTTTGTGTCTCAAAGTACGTATGCACGAAATCTGGTCAAAAGATTTGATATGGAAACGAGTAAGACTACACGAACGCCTATGAGTACTACATTCAAACTAAGCAGAGACAAAGAATGGCTCAATGTTGATGAAAAACTCTACAGAGCCATGATCGGAAGCTTGTTATATCTGACATCAAGCAGACCTGATCTATGTCCGAGTGTGGGGTTGTGTGCAAGATATCAAGCTAACCTAAAAGCATCACATCTTCAAGCGGTTAAGCGTATTATTAAATACGTGAGAGGCAAGCTAAATTATGGTATGAACTACTCAATTGAGACTAACACCAATCTTGTTGGTTTTTGTGATGGAGACTGGACAGGATGTCTGGATGATCGGAAAAGCACCTTAGGAGGATGCTTCTTTCTAGGTATCAATGTTATCTCTTGGCATGGTAAGAAACAAAATTGATTCTCATTATCCACTGCAGAAGCGGAATATATTGCATTAGGGAGCTGCTGCACACAACTACTATGAATGCGACACATGCTCAAAGATACGACATTGACACCCAATCCTTTCTTGTTCACTGTGATAATAAAAACACCATAAACATATCCAAAAATCCGGTTCAACACTCTAGAACTAAGCATGTTGATATTAGACATCACTTTTTTAGATAATTAATAGAGGAGAAACTTGCAATCATTGAACATGTGCCCTCCAAAAAACAACTAGCTGATATATTTACTAAACCCTTGGATCTCAACACCTTTTTGCATCTGCGAAAGGCGTTGGGAATCTGTGAACTCTGATAAGCCCTTGTCTCTCAGATGATCATATATCTCTCCTGTAGTAAATCCCATTGGTAGTCACTCGACTTAGTCACCAAAGCAACGCCCTCTGGAAAAATCTAGTTAAGTCACTCATTCTATTTAGCATGATCTGCACCTGCGTCGGAACTCGCTGTTGCCCCAGTGTGAATCTGATTGCAGTCAATGTGGGGACTGATGATTAGGTCACTGATTGATTAGAATCTCTACCACTCGTGTTACCTGTCCATAACGTGAGCTATGAAGGTAGAGTGTTTTAGTAAGTTATGAGGGAGTTGAGTCAAAGTTCAAAAGAGCCTAGTACTTGAATATCATAGTAAAGTTGAAGAGAAAGCCAACTTGGGAGTATGACATGATAGTAAAAGAAAAATAAACAACAAAGAGAAGGGTGTGAATGCATGTCAGCTGAGAAACGCAGAATCAAAAACAAAAAGTATCTATAACAACAAATGTCATACTCCAACAAATGCTCTAGAATTGCTGAACTTCCTCCTCTGACTAGATATCTTCTAAATCAGATTGATTCTCATCTTCTAAAGTGACAAAACTTAGGTCCACAGAAGAGTGCCTCGTTGGGTTTGACCATGAATCCACCTCAGCTGAGGAATGCAGTGGCCAATGTGGCTGGTTTATTGACTGACTGAGTGGAGGTATAAAGTCTGGGATATGAAATGATTCAAGAACAATGGATACTGGTTTACAAATTTGGGGTTGAGTGTTTTTCACAATTATTAGTATCGTTCGATTCGGTTGGGCTTCGTGTGTTCATCATGCAATGGGCCCCTCACCTCTTTCTTTCAAAAGGGGTATGATCCATCTATGAGTATTGGGCTGATTAAAGGTGAGTTGGGCTTGAGTCACTAAAAGGTGTCCTTGAGAAAGTAAATGGGTTGCAGTTAATAGCATGTCTTGATCTGCGAAAAAGTTGGGGGGGGGGGTGTCTGCCACGCCCCTAGTGGGTATAAATATCTTGACGAGACCTTTGCTTGACTGCATTCTCCTTCCTAGTTTTTTTAGTTTCCTTCTCGAAGAAAAACTCTTGCTTTTCTTAGTCGGTTCAAACTCTCTTTTCACTCTCTCATCTCTATTCTCGCATCAAGATCTTCCGATGGCTGGAATCAGATGAGTCATCTATGACAGGTCCGCTCCTATTCCGTACTTCTCGTTCGAAGAGCATCTTGAGGTGCACCGTGATGTGTTTTCACCGGTCTTCCCTTGGGTGGGACCCGTCGATCATCGGTTATCGAGCTCACACACAGAAAGTACCTATCATGATCTCTGCCTTTGGGGGTTTATTGTCCAAGGTAATCTCGATCTCCGTGAACCGGAAGTAAGTGACACCCTTAAGTTGATAGATATGGTAAAATGGACATACTCTGTGTTGCATGTGAGACCGTTTTGTGCCTGGAAAATCTTCGTTTCTTCCCTAACGGGGTGATAGTAAGATGTACTCGCTTTGGTTTTGATCCCGCAGTGATCAATTAGCTCTTCGCTACCCCTCCTGTTGATCGTTCCTTCGACTGGGAAAGCGGAGATCTTACCCTTGCCATTAGCACCCTCACCAAATATCAATACACCGGTTAGACAGGCTTCAGTCTCACCTCCCTCATCCCTCCCTATCATATTCTTTACCGCCTCTCAAACTCAAATGGCTTCCAGGACCCAACACTGACGTCTTCATCAAGAAGCGTCTTCAGCTGTTATGGGCTCTCATCCACCGCCGAGACATTTACTTTGGGACCCTGATGTATGATCAGGTGATGGAGCTCACCCGCGAGATGAGTCCCGACAGGAAGCTAGGTCTCCCCAATTTCATTTATCAAGTTCTGAACTTGCAGAAGGAGATTATGCGTCTTCCTAGGGATGACGAAATGATCGGTACTCCCTCCACTATAAGGCGCAACATCAGGGAGCTTCAGGGTCCGAGGAGAGGTCGGGTTCGCCGTGCCTGAGCTTTGGATGTTTGTCTGTCTACTCACTCATTCAGGGGGAGATTCGGTCGGAGCAGGAAGCAGAGCTGGTTAGAGTGAAGATGAAGTTTCTTTTTCTGTTTTTCTTGTCTGATTTTGAGTCTCTATTGCGTGTTTTGACTGAACTGGTTATGGTTATCTTATGTGCCTTTGAATGTTCTTAATCGTGCTGTGACTAACCTCGGATTATCTTGACTCACTAAGCACTGTAGGTTGTAGGCATGTTGTCTTGTTGATGCATGATAAGAATGGAGTGACAGATGCAGACAAACATGGGGAGATTGTAAGCTCAAGCAGCTAAGGACGATAAGGATAGTCGTGCCCAGAAGAATATTCTGTGAAGATATGATTCGAGATACGACAAGGAAAGAAGATATTCACCCAAGATATGCACAAAGGAGAACATATATATCGGCGATACAAGCACAAAAGTGACACGCTTAGAGAGAGAGATAGAGTGGCACCAAGGAGACATAGAGTAAGACCTCAAATTAGGGTTAAGTCTAGACTTGTTGATCAAGTAACGTGTGTGTTGACTTGAGTTATAGAAGAGATTAGAAATCGCTCAGTCAAGATACACGTGTGTGTGTAAACTTGTAAATTTGATTGAATCATAGAAGTGAGTTCAAATGATTTCTAATAAGAAGACAGTTTGAAGTAACTATTTATGTTGAGTTCTTGTTCTTGGTTTTACAGTTCCAAGTCATAGCCGCCGAGAACTTGTTTTTATAATCACCATTGGAGTGTCTCCACAGAATTACATCATCACTACGATCATGACATGGCATTGGTAATCCTTGCGTGCTATGTGTGAAAATATCTACTCCGCTGACCCCTCAGATTCCATTGCAATTGTGAGACATCATCACATACTCGCGCCTTCCGTTTGACACCAAAATAGCAGGTTCCAACAACTCAAGTGATGTCTATAAGCTTCCCAACCTGCAACCAATCATCAATCCAGAAAAATGCCTTTCTTCCATTATCTATCTCAAAATGGAAGAACTAATAGGCTAGCGTCTGCATCTTCAAGTGTTTTCGCCAGATCCAGGACCTCTTAGCATCGTATTTAACGTCCCAAAACGAGCCTTCTTGCAAAAGATAATGATGAATCCAAAACCTATAGTGACTCTGAGAGTGTAACGAGCCTCCATATCATATTTAGAGCAAATACTCTTGTTGAATTCCGAAGACGCCTCAACCCAAGTTCACCTTCTGATTTAGGGTAACAAAGATCCTCCCACTTCACCTTTGCCTTATGTGTCTGGTTAAGAGAGCCGGACCACAAGAATGCACTACAAAGACTTTCAATTTCATCAAAATATCTCATCGGTTGAATAAAGGCTTGGATACAAAAATTGAAAATACTTGAAATAACTGATTTTAACAATTGCAAACGTCCTGCAAACATTAAGCTCTTGTTCACCCAGAAAATTGTGCGGTTTCTGATTTTATCAACAAGCGGTTCATATTCTTGTTTAATGAGGCATTTGGTGGTCAGAGGTAGTCCCAAGTATCGAATAGGTAGACTCTCAACTATAATCCTCATCTTAGTTGCTTCCTCACATATATCATGTATGCCATTTTCAGAGGCAAAAAGTAAAAGATTTGACAACGATGATGTGCTAACCAGACATAGCAGTGAATTTATCCATCACCCCCCCCCCACCCATGAATTCAATGCAATCTTTGTACTTTTTAGATATTATATGACCATTCTAAGAATGCATACTCTTTATCGATTGAATTTAAATATTAAATGTTAACTTTTCAAAAATAAACTTTTTAATATTAATTTTTTAACTAAAACTACTTACATTTTGAAATAGATGGAGTAATTCATCTGTTTCGATTTAGTTAATGAAATAGATTACAAAACTGTAAGAACAACAATTAGTCATTTAGAAATCAACCTAAAATTTTGTATCACTAATTAATACTCTTCCCGTCCTAAAGAATCCATGTTTTTAAAAAAAATATTTTTTTACGTTTTCAATGTAATAATTATTGGTAAATTATAAATTTCAGAAAACATAATTGTAATTATTAAAATTTTATTAATTAAAAGTTATGCGGAATAGCTAGTTACAAAAAAAAGAATGTATTGGTAATCAAAATTAATATGTTTTCTTGATATATGTAAAAAAATTAAACATATTTATTTCTGAAACAGAGGAAATGTTACTATATCTTGGTTTCATATATTAAAGACTAGAAACTTTCAATAATCACATTCTAAATGCCATTATCTAATTTGTGTCCACTTCTGTTGACTGACAGCAAGGCCTCTTTCATGTCTCGAGACCAATTTAGGGCATGATTAATGCATGTTTCCTGAGTTAGAGTTTTTAAGGAAAGTTAAGAAATTGTTTCTTAGTTTTCTTAAGGAAAGTTAAGAAACTGTTTTTTATTTAAAAGTTTTAAGAGTCGTTACTTAACTTTTTCAGTTAAAAGTTAAAAAAACAGTTTCTTAACTTTCCTTAAGAAACTCAACCTAAGAAACCTCATTAATCATGGCCTTACCAACCAAGCTCGCTAGTCTTGAAACTGTTCCTAATCAGCCCGTCGTTTATCCAATTTTCTTTCCTTTTTTTTGAAACATTTTTTTTAAACACCCAATCTTTTTTCCTTTACAAACTAATTATTGGCATGGATTCAGTATACTAAGACCATCTTCGATCCACTTCTATATTCATATACATATTTTTCTCCTAAAACATAGACTTTTTATTGTAGAGTTGAATATGCTCCAAAGTATATTTCTATAATAAGTTTCTCTATTCATAGAAGAAAATATAAAGATATGCTATTTTCATCTCTAAATATAGAAACAAAAAATAACATTCTTCTCTATTTTCCTCTAAAATAGGGAAACTCTATTATAAAGTTATACTAGAAAAAATTCACCTCTATAACAAAGATCTCTATTTTAGAAAAAATATATATATATATATATATATTTATTGGGAATACTCTTAAGTCTTTTTTGTGTGCACAGTAGCATACTAAATCTTCATCTTAAGAAAACAGCTAGGGGCTACTATGTATATTCTTGTCCACCACTCTAGCAAATATGTTTTATAACAAAATAAAAAAACACATTAACTTATATAGAAATCATAATACATTTCTTACATAAGATCGGAACCGATGTTCATGATCAATATACTACAACAAAAGTAAATACAACAATGTAAACACTGAACATGAAACATATATTCAACAACATAAAGTCAAAGTCACAACAAAATAAGCTCTAATATAATAAAACCATAATTTTACTAGCCATCAAAAGTGTTCAAACTCTGGGGCCATGGAAGTTTTTGTTTTGCGCTTTAGGTATTGCAGCTTAGAGCACCCGCATTGGTTGCTTTATACAAAAGTCTCTCGCTGTAAAAAACATTTTTTAAATGAATAGTAAGTGAATAGATAGAAAAGTTAGGAGAATCTTCTTTTCATGAAGAGACGATTTTACAATTTAAAGGTACTCTTTGACCACGTGTTCTTTCTTTATTTGATACATTTGATCTTTTACTTTTGACTTTTAAGTACTTCGTCAAAACATCATTTAAACCAATATAAATATGTTAAGAAATTCAATTGTAGGAACCAACCAATGCTGATGCTCTTAGATTCATCTGGAAGCGCATAGAATATGCCTCGTGAAACCTCGTCTCTTGCAAGCATTTCTATAGATTCCATGTAGAGGGGATCCAAAACACCATCCCACGAACCTTGTCTACTTTCTAAAAACATCTCCACTGTATTACTCCATTTTCTATTCCAAAATAGAATGAGATTCTACTCCAATGTATTACTCTATTTCTAGTCCAACAAATTATTTTTAAATAATTCCGTTTTATTTAGTTAATAATTGTTAATAATAAGTTCGAATTATATTAATTTAACAATTAACCTAACTATTTTATATTTACAAAATATATTTATTTAAATTAAACATTTATTATGAAAAATTACAATTCATAAAAAGTATAGAAGATACCATATTTTATTTTATTAATGAGCATTAGAATATTTTCTCACAAATGATGAACTAATGTATTTTGTAATAAACAATGTGATTCTTTTTCTTGATTTTCCTAAATCGAAAAACAAAATTCTGAAATCAGACATTTTCATCTTATGCAATTTCAATATCTACAAATAGAACTTCTCTTCCAACTTCAATTGGTGCAATTTCATCATATGAAATTTTCCTAATTAAAAAAAAATGTATTAAAAGAACATAAAGAAAAAAAGGGTTATGTTTTGTAATTTGAATTTCATACATGATCCATATATCAAGCTCAACAAGTAAAAATGTTATCAAATCGAAATGTTGACCAACAAGATTAACAAATTCATATATTCCGTTTGAACAATACTTCACAGATTTTGGTAGTTCTGAAAGAAATTTACCAGATTATTAAATTATTTATTTTATTTTATATTATATATTTTTATATTATTTATGTTTAGTTTTGATTTTTATTAGTTTATGCATCTTTTATGTAAAATTATTAAATATTTTTTTTGGAATACCAAATTATATCATTTTAAATATTTATTAATACCATTTTATAAATATAAAAAGTTTAACTTCAAAATGGAGTAATAGTTAGGATTATGGATTAACCCTAACCTTTACTCCGTTTTGGAATTAAATATTAAGTGGGGTTAAAGAAGATTTTACTTCAAAATGGAGTTTGAAGTTAAAAAAATAGAGTAGTGTTAGAGATGCCTTAACGCAACGCAATGGCTATTTCCTCGGAAACAATAACTTGAATCTTAGACAAAGTACTCGGACTCATAACAGGTTCAAACAGAGTACTTAGTCAATTCACAGATTATATCCTTTTCTATATAAAAAAAAAGAGGGCCAACTTCATCTTACCATCGAAACTAAAGTAAGGAGAGGAACCCTTAGAAGTAAAGGATGAGATTTACAAAACTCCATTGCACCTCAAAAGCAAACCCGAACAAAATTATCTCAAGAGAATGGCCGCAAAAAAAAAAATTGTACCTCTGACTTACTTATCCGACATGTGTATTTTAAACATTAATTACGTTAATTGAGCTCAAAATGAAAATCCTGATCCACCTAATGTAGACTAAATGGGCTTTCAAAGCATTAATCCATTTAACGGCAGTTATCTCATCCAAGCCCATATTACTTAGAAGTTAGTAAACTTGGCTACAAAGTAAGGACTGAGGCACGTGCAACCACAGAACCTGCTTTACCCGCCAAAGTCGCCGTCTTTTACCAAGTCCACAAAGGGAATTTTGTGTAATTATTAGTATTTCTTTTTCAAAATAAAACTTTTTAATACAATTATTTTATTTTATTATCAGTAGTTAGTAGTTACTAACGACTTATTTAGGAATAATCAAGGATTAAAAAATAAATGAGAGGATGCAGTTACGGAGTGACGAGTAACCGTAAGCTCAGTAAATATATGATTAATTATTCTAAATTAATTGATACACACTAATCATAAATAGCAGCCACAAATAACTTAAAAAGTTAAAATTAAAGTGACGGTTACTTTTATAATTGTAAGAGCATGATTAACCTGGCTCTTAGCCATGGTTCTTAGCGTGGGATTCACTGTTTTTTTAAGAACTCAGCTCTTAAAGCTCTTCTGCAAGAGCCAGCTCTTAGAAAGTTCTTGTATTGTTCGTAGGCCCCACTGACACGTGTCGGCCCGCGATTGGTCCATCTTTTTTTTTTAAAACAGAAAAAAAGGAAGAAAAAAAAAGCTAAGAGCCCTACGTTAAACATGGTCTAAAAACTCACAACTAATTTTAGTTTTTATAATAAAATAACTGTCCTTCCAAAATTCTGTAGTAAGATTTTTTTTTGATCAAATTTCTGTAGTAAGATATACTGCATTTTTATATAATTAGATGTTTAATTTTTTTTTCTTACAGCTATTTGAAACTCACTTACACGTAGGTCTGGGCAATCGGGTGACCATTCGGGTTCGGTTCGGTTCTAATCGGATTTCGGATTTTCGGGTTTACAAAAATCAGTCCCATTCGGGTATTATAAAAGTTCGGATCGGTGTCGGTTCGGATTTTATCAGGTTCGGTTCGGGTTTTGTAAAACATCCTAAACCCGGTTGAATCCATTTGATTTTCGGGTTTCGGATCTAAGTCGGATTTCGGATATCCATATACCCAATGATACCGAAAAGAACTATTTTAAACTTGCTTTTGTATGAAAAAGATGTTGTGAAATACTTACAAAACGTGAACATGAAACATGCTATCAAAACATGAAGAATGAAACATGCTATTATCAATGATAAAGAATGAAATTGCTATCAAAACATGAATAATGAAAATAGAATGTTGAAACTTTTATTAAACTTCATAGTACTGCTGCAGTACTACTGCAAAACGAGAAGACTAAAAACACCAACACCAAAACCTCAAAAACAATTGTCAAAGCTAGAGCAGACATATCTTAATGAAAAAGAAATAAAACCAACACTAAAATGAAAACAAAAGACCTTCGGCTTCAAGCTTCAAGCTTCAGTCCTCAAGTCTTACACTTTCAAACTCTGAAAAGACAATAAAAGCATAACTGAAACGTGAAGAAACATATAAGTTAAAAGAACTAAGACATAAATTTAAATATACCTTTCTCAAGCTTGTCTAGCATTTCAACTTCAGCTAGGATCTGCTCATTAGTTTGGACTTTTTCAGAGAACTTGATATCAGCTTTCAACCATTGCTCACTACACATCAGCACTTCAATCATGTAGTGAGTTAGACAGCTCCTATATGGCTCCAAGATTCTACCACTTGTGCTAAAAGCACTTTCTGAAGCCACAGATGAAACCTGCATTGCAAGTAAATCCCTTGCCATCTCTGCCAAAACTGGAAACTTGATTCTGTGCACCCTCCACCAACCGAGAATATCAAACTCAAATCCCATCATAAGCTTCTGATTTTCAACAGGTTCCTTTAAGTAGATATCCAGCTCATCCCTTGCCTCATTTTCTGTTTCAGCAACAAGTTCCTTGTACTCAGAATCCATCCTTTCATAACCGAAATCTTCAACAACCAACTTCAACCTATCCATTTGCTCTTGACTCTCCTGGACACTCACAGATGGCGCTTGCTTCGTCTGAGAGGATTGAGTAGTAGCACCTCTGAAACGGCTAGAATACTCCTGAAACATGCTTGTTAGGAGATCAAGAACAGACTCACTCATTTCTTTGGACTCGATACTATCCTTCCCATACAATTTCTCAAAGCAAAAGTTTGAGAAACTCATCTTCTTCCTGGGATCGATTATTGATGCAATGATCAACATCCTATTCACGTTCTTCATGCCATCCCAATACTTCAGAAACTTTTGCAACATATCTTCAGCTTTCAACTTCAAATCAAGATCTAAATTGTTAGCCAATGCTGTGAGATTCCTCTCAATTGTCACTATCTCACCATAGCATTTGTAGGAATTGACTTTTGAGGAAGCTGAGACATCCAAGGTACTATTGTAGAAAATGATTAGGAACCTCTTAAGCTTCTCCACAGCATTCCAATCAATAATATCAGGCGGTCCTTGCCTCTTAACCCCATTTTCCACTTCTAAGAAGTAGTCATTATACAATCTATCCTCTGCTTCCATCCTATCAAAAGCGACTCTAAACTGTAATGCTCTAGACAACATGAGAAATGTTGAATTCCACCTAGTCTTAACATCCAAAGGCAGGCTACCTCGTGTCATCTTCCCACTAGTAACCTTTTGTTCAAATGCATTTAACCTATTACTAGATGATCGAACATACTGGACTGCATTACGGATGGCCATCACATTATCGCCTAAATCACCTAGACCTTCCTTAGCTATCAAGTTAATGATGTGTGCACAACACCTCATATGCAGAAAATTTCCATCTAGTACCAAAGCATCAGGCGACACTTGACTAAAATCCCTATGAAATCTCCTAATAGCTGAGGTATTAGCAGTGGCATTGTCTACCGTAATAGAAAACAATTTCTGAATTCCCCAATCAGCTAGGCACTCTAGAAGAACAGTAGAAATTGTCTGACCTTTATGATCCACGACCAGTTTAAATCCTAGAATGATTTTTTTTAGCTGCCATGTTGGATCAACAAAATGTGCAGTTACAACCATGTAACTTGCACCTGCAAAAAAAAACATCATGTTAAAATGAAAATCAAATGTTCTCGTTTTCAGTTTTCAAAAAGAAAAATGCTTACCTGTCACCTGAGAAACCCAAATGTCAGTGGTGAGGGAAACTCTTTGTTGGTTAGTGTACAACCATCTCTTTAGTGCCTCTTTCTTCTTCACAAACATCTCCACGATATCTCTTGTAGCTGTTCGTCTTGAGTGAGGTTTGTAAAGGTTAACCTTCATATAAATATGAAAATTATCCTTAGTTTCAGAAATATACAAAAGCATTTTCAATACAAATATACAATGCTTTACCTTATTGCAGAAGTGTCTCCAACCTGTACTTTCTATAAAAGAAAGAGGCAACTCAGCTAACACCAATAATTCATTTGAGGCTTCTCTAAAAACCGGCTCAGGCACTTTTGATGTCTTCACAGTGCCTTCATCACCGATCCTAGTTTGATTCTTCCCTGCACTGATTAAGTATGCTTGGTACTCTCTGCAGATTTCCAGGTGCTTCTTGAGATTGGAAGTTCCTGATTTTGTTTGACACGAGAAGAGCTTTTGGCAGTAGTGACAAATGCACTTGTCACGGCTCTCCTTTGTTCTGGTGTAATGTTTCCACACACCAGACCTCGGCACAACAACTTTTGGCACCTTCGCTGCCTGAGACGGCTCTCCACATGGTGTATCTGATTCCTTTCTCTTCCCACGCATATCAGTACTTTGACAGTCCACATGTTCAACTTCCTCTTCTTTGCCAGCTCCAGTGTTTTGTTGGTTTTTAGAAGATGATAAATCCATCTACAAACAATAAAGCAAAAGCAAACTCAGGACACAAAACACTAATAAGATATTCATATATAAACATGATGCATCAAACAAACAATACACGTGACATGATAGAAAATTTAATTCTATATACACAAACATATTCAAAGTAACTAACGTTAAGAAAAGCTTCTATCTACGGGTTGTAACTTGTAAGACAATTTTATATTCGCACAATCATCAAAACATAACAAACATAAGACACGCTTCTATTTACGGTTTGTATTTGCACACTCATCAAAACAAAACCAACTCTAAAGAAATTATACTATTTACAAACACATAAAAAAAACTAATACACTAAATAAACAAAAGTCATCATCTCTAAAACGAACTCAAATTACCCGAAATACAAAGGCACTTGATAACCCGAAATACTTAAACTTACTACTAAGAAATTAAGTGCAAAGAAGAAGGAGACTACCTTTGAGAGTGTTATTGACGTCTTTGAGGTAGAAGATGGTAATTTTTTGATGGATTTCTTTCTCCATCTCAAACCCTTATATAAGTATATATTCTAGGGTTTACAACTTGCAGAAGAGTAGATTCGAAGATGATAACAATAGGAAAGGATTTCGGGTAGGGATAGTTAGATTTTTCGGTAGAGAAAGTTGAGATTCTTTGGAGATATTTGCCGTAGATCTTAAATTGAAAGAGGGGAAATGGAAAAGTTAGAGCTTTAGGTTATTAGGTCGGGTATACTAAAAACCCGAATGGATCTGGGTATTTAATCCGAACCGGTCCATTACCCATTATACCAAATATTCAAGCCCATTCGGTTTTTAGGCAAGATCCGAACCCGATCCGACTCGGTTTTATCGGTGCGGGTTCGGTCCGGGTTATCGGGTCCGAATTATGTGCCCTGGCCTACTTACACGCCTGACAGTTTAAAAACAAATACGCCAATCACAGAAGTACAAATAATGTTTATTAAAAAATTAAAGCAAATGAATTATGCCCTAATAATTAGGAAGGTCGTTACAAAAAGAAAATCTAAAACCCAGAGTAACCGCTCCTTTATTCCCGCTCTAAAACCCTAACATTTTTCTCCCTCATATATATTCCTATTGAGACAGTTAACGAGTAGACAACTTACAACATTGAAGTCTACTTGAATCACAACAAAAGACACGACATTATCTTCTAAGATCAATCTCCAGGTCTTTGATTCTCTCTATATATCCTCTCTTGTCTTTAATTTTTTATCTAATATATTTTTATAGCATCTATTAGCTCGGTACTAGCTATTAAACCTTTAATTAAGCTTAATAATCATCTATTAAAACACTTCGTAACTCCTCCTGATTGTTTCACCTTCTTGTTTTCTACAGGTTTCATCTTCTCAATGTCGTCCATGGATTGTTTAAGCCACTTCTTTAACTGGGATCCTCCTATCCAGCTCCAGGATTGCTTTATTCCAGATATGGATATGATTATCCCAGAAACTGACAGTTTCTTCTTCCAATCTCAACCGCAAATGCAGTTTCATCAGCCATTGTTTCAAGAAGAAGCTTCATCACATACCCTTTTAGAGCTTACTGACTTTGACGCTTTCTGTGACCAGTTTCTTCCTCCTCAAGAAACCTATCTTCCTTACCCTAAAGCTGAAACTTTCGACGAAACACACAGCTTTGATTACTTCCTTCCCACTCCAAAGCGCCAGAAACTCGTTGACTCAAGCTACCACTGCAACTCTCACAACCATTTCCCAAACCCTAACCCTAATTTTGCTCCAGAATCTTTAGTTTTCCCGGAGTTTCTAGTTCCAGACTTTCCCTTGGTGTTCAAGGCAGGCCTAGGAGATCAAGACGGGTCCAAGAAACCAAAGCTTTCATCTCAGAGCATAGCGGCTCGAGAGAGGAGAAAAAGAATTGCGGAGAAGACCCACGAGCTCACCAAACTAATCCCCGGTGGACAGAAACTTAACACCGCCGAGATGTTCCAAGCCGCTGCTAAGTATGTCAAGTTCTTGCAAAGCCAAGTTGGCATTCTCCAAATGATGCAAACCGCAAAGACGGTAATATTGATAACCACCCTCCAAAACAACACTTCAAACCCTAAACCTTATTTTCTCACGAGCTGTTTGTTAATTTGCAGACGCAGGGTATCTCTGATGTGGAAATAGAAACTCATGTTTTGCTTGAGTCACAAGCAATCCAGGAGAAGTTATCAATGAAGGAAGTTTGTTTGGTTCCGTGTGAAATGGTTCGCAATCTAACAAGTGAAGAATCCATTTGGAGAAACCCTAATATTTCTCTAGAGATCAACAAGCTACTTTCTACAGATCTGGCTAACTAGTTTTAGTTTTAAGCAAAGCTTGTGTCTGTTCTTGATTGTTTTGTGTTCTTAGTTTGTGTTTTGTATTGTTAATTAGTGGCTAATTCTGTTAACTGGGAACTAATACTTTGTTTGTATTAGGTATTAGCAAGCAACCGTATGTAGTTGTCCATGTATTAGCTATCATCTCACATATTTTCTGGTTAGCTAATGTACTGAAACTTTTACTCAAAATAACAATTCTGGGGCATTTAAAAAAAAAACTTTTGTGTGTGTTACAAATTGAAAGCCCAAATAATTAGATTAAACAAACTCTCTGATCCGCGATTGAAAAGGGGTCGTTGAGTGAATCATGCCTTAATTTTAGGGATTTTTAGCTTAACAGTTATGATTTACCATGGCTTTAACTACCGTAAAAAGAAAAAAAAACATTTTGGAATTTTATGAGTAGCATAAACAATTTTTCTCTAATGACAGCGTCACTTTGAAAATTATATTGAATATTTTAATTATGAATTTCTCAAACCGATGAAGATGCTCTTATCTAACCAGTCCCAAACTTAAAATGTTCAGTTCTAAAATCAAAATTTAAAACTGACTTGTTTATACGAAAAAATGTTAAAGTTACTGATCGACAAAAGATTGACGGTTCGAAGCTCATATCACTAAACTATAGGCCCATGAGTTATAAAGAACCGTTATTTTACCACGTGAGGCCCAAATCAAATCTAGGGTGTTGACTGATCCATATAAAACAAACGAGGCTCTTATTCATAACCTTTCTAATTTAAGGGCTTAAATGTTATTAACCAGTTTACTTAAAGTTTGTTTTAATTTTCTCTCATTCTCTGTTTCTATTCGAATCTGTGAGTGAGATCTAGAGGAAGAAGAAGAAGCAAGCAATGGCATCCATGGGAGCAGGACCAGATCACCTCTTCAACCTCCGAAACACATTTTATCTCGGAGCTTATCAAACGGCAATCAACAACAGCGAGATCCCTAACCTCTCGCCGGAGGACGCCGTGGAACGCGACTGCCTCGTTTTCCGCTCTTACATCGCCCTCGGTAGCTATCAGGTTTTTCTCTATTCATCTCGATAAGCGTCTTCTTCTCTAGATCGGATCTCTTTTTTTTTTTTTTTTGATCTGTACTTTCGAATTTTGTGTTGTAAAGCTTGTGATCAGTGAGATCGATGAAGATGCCGCGACTCCATTGCAGGCAGTTAAACTCCTCGCCATGTATCTATCGAGTCCTGAAAACAAGGTAACTCGAAAATATTAATTAGACGCTTTCCTCGCTACGTACATTGTAGGCCTGCACATTTGTAACCGAGATCCGAATAGATCCGAAAAAAAAATCCAATCTAAAAACCTAAATCTCCTTCTGATCCAGTCTGTTCAAATAAGTGAATGGATCATATAAGATGGTATGTCAGGTTATAGATATTACCTAACCCAAAAACCCAAACCAAGAGTATCCATTCGAATTAGTACTGGGAAATAGTATTAGAGAGGAAATAAGTAATATCCATAACATAAATAAGTAATATCCATAACATTAAATAAGTAACAAAATAGTATTAGAGAGGAAATAGTATTCGATAGAAAATAAGTAATATCCATAGTTTTAGAGAGGAATAAGTAATAAAATAAACATTAAATACTCAATTTCTTGGAGTTAACTAATCTAGATTTTGTTTAGAGTTATGGGGTGAGGTTTTGGAGGTGAGTTTTTAAAATTAAAAACTAAATAAAAAATATTAAAAATTTTAAAATAAGAAAATCTATTTTGGTCATTTTCTTTCTAAAGATCTATTTTGTGACAAAAACTTCAAAAAGGTATATTTGAGGAATTTATCTTTTATTTTTAAAGAATATACAATATTCATACCTGAAATAGTATTAACCGAATCTGAATTGAGTTCGGATCCAAAATGGATCTTAGACATTGTTATAAAATTTATTTGAACCTGACATATTATTAACGGAACTCGACCCAAGATATATACAAAACATGAATGGTGTCTAGCGTCATCTCTAACAGATCACATTTTTGGTCTTCACAATAAAGTAACTCTATAATAAAATTGAGTTCTACTTCAATGCTACTCTAATTTTGAATTGCTGTATTTATAGAGTGAAAAGTTTGAAGCTCTTTTTACTTTAAACTCTATTTTGGAATGGAAATAGAGGAGCGTTGGAGATGCTCTAAAATGCCAAACTCAAAAAACTTGAAACACCCTATCTGAACCAGAGCTCCCAGGTCTAATATATTGTACACTAGTTGATAAGCAGGCAGTGATTAAAGCATAGCGTCTAAAATGCTTATTGGTGTTTAGATTATTTCTTTGATGGTAAAAGTGTTTACAAAACACAACAATACTAGGTTAAGACCCGTGCCTTGCACGGGTTGAATATCGTACATGCATATATTCTTACATATTATTATATATTTGTATACTTTTATATATTATAAAATAATAAATTTATAATGAATAATTGAGAAATCAATACTTATATATATATATATATATATATAATTAGTTGCAGCGGATATAGAAATAAAAAAAACAATGTTATTTATCTATTTTATACTTAAATTGTGTGGGATGACATGCATTTTATAAAACCATTGTGGAATTTGGTGAATTTTACAAATACAACACTGTTATATATTTAAAAAAAGACAAATTTCTCAAATAGATCTTTTTGAGATTTTTGTCACAAAATAGACTTTATGAAAAATGACCAAAATAGATCTTTTTATTTTGAATATTTAAATATTTTTAATTTTTTTTCAATTTTAAAGTTCATCTCCAAAATTCCACCCCATAACTCTAAATCTTAAGTTTAGATTAATTAATCCAAAGAGTATAAATGTATATTTACATCCTTTAATAAAATCTATTTTGATCATTTTTTTTTGAATCCTATTTTAGGAAAAAAAATTTGATCTATCTTAAGGTATTTATCTTTTAAAATTGGTTTAATAAAGCAATTTGTCCAATGGGAGGTAAGAAATTGATCTACACAAAGACTTTCCTATAATAATAGTATTTTCAAAAGTCATAGTAATGAAGTTATACATTGAATGAATAGGCAATATTAGGCATTGGACAGATTACTTGCTGTTTATTCATAGGTAAATCTTTGCATTTATTATCATATTTACGTGTTAACCAAGTTCAATTTTGAAATATTGCATAGTCTTTATGAATTATCTACTTTTCTAGGAGTACATGACGGGTCTAAATTTTTGTTTTAAAAATTTATTCTTTAAAGATTGAGTTGTTAGACTTATAAGTGGCTATGGAAAACCGTTCATTTGAATGACAACTTTTGAATTAAATTACAAAATCATGTTTCTATAACCCATATGAGAAGCTGAAAATCAACACGAAAACAACCAAAATCTAAGTTAATACTGCAATGACCTAGTTAGTTAACCATCCATCTATACTTGAATTTTTGATATATGTTTAGAACCTGAAGAAGTATAATGCAAAGAACATGTTATGGAAGATTATATTGGACACATCTTTTTAATAATTTTCAGATTTTGATAAAGCCTCTAGTAAATTTATATTGCAGTGGCTTAGAATAGCAGAATTGAGAACCTATTTTGTTATATAATTTTAAGAATTATACGTTTACTATGTGTTCTATGTGTTCATTTTACCAGTTCAGTAGTGATTCAATACCCACAAATGACTTTCTACTTGGCCATGACTACTGAGTTTAAGGTTTTGTGGAAGTTATATAATGGAAAATTTCTTCTGTCTGCAGGTTATAAAATGTACTGCAGCCACTAAATTTTTGTAAGAAAAGGATTTATAAGTGACGGTGTTTCTATTTCATGTAATGGAAGAGTTTTTCTGCAGGTTAAATAATAGAATATATGTAGTTTAGAATTATGTGTGCAAAAGCCCATGAAAATGAGAATAAGACCAAACGATATGCATATTCATAAGTTTCGCATACTTTTTATGTACATTAATATTATACTAATGGCATTGTTAGTAATTACTCTAGATATAAATGGGTATATTTAAAAGGAAGTTGAGGAGAGCTCTCGTGATGACACATCAGCAAATGGCATACTTGTAAATATATTACATTTTTAAGGTTACTCTTTTATTTTGCTTCTCTATTAATAATAAAAGGATATGTAGTTTAGAATTATGTGTGCAAAAGCCCATGAAAATGAGAATAAGACCAAACGATATGCATATTCATAAGTTTCGCATACTTTTTATGTACATTAATATTATACTAATGGCATTGTTAGTAATTACTCTAGATATAAATGGGTATATTTAAAAGGAAGTTGAGGAGAGCTCTCGTGATGACACATCAGCAAATAGCATACTTGTAAATATATTACATTTTTAAGGTTACTCTTTTATTTTGCTTCTCTATTAATAATAAAAGGATTATATATATATTGCAATGAAATTGTATGATGTACAAATAATACAAATTTCTATTATTTTTATTTTCATAAAATTTTATAATATAATATATTAACTACTAGTGTTCTTGGTCAGGAATCAACCATTTCAAGCTTGAGGGAATGGTTGGCAGATTCAACAATAGGAAACAATGCTATCTTAAGGTTGATTGCTGGTACCATTTTCATGCATGAAGAAGATTATAGTGAAGCTTTGAAACACACTCATGCTGGAGGAACTATGGATCTGTAATATTTTTATTTTATTTTTAACTTGCTGGAGTGAGTAATGATGGCTAAGTTTCCATGCTCATAGATTGTTCATTGCGCTTTGCATTTTCAGGCATGCTTTGAATGTCCAGATATTCATGAAGATGCAGAGATCAGATTATGCTGAGAAGCAGCTAAGAGTGATGCAACAATATGACGAAGACCACACTCTCACTCAACTTGCTACCGCATGGTTGAACCTGGCAGTGGTATAAAACAATTCTATTTGGATTATTCTATAAACAGTTTTTTTTTTTTGGCCTTTGTTATACTAAGACGTAGTATGATTTCAGGGTGGCTCGAAGATACAGGAAGCTTATCTCATTTTCCAGGATTTTTCTGAGAGGTACCCGATGACATCCTTGATTTTGAATAGCAAAGCAGTTTGCTGTATGCAAATGGGAAACTTTGATGAAGCTGAATCGCTACTACTTGAAGCACTCAACAAGG
This sequence comes from Moricandia arvensis, assembly GCA_905132765.1. Classification (NCBI taxonomy): domain Eukaryota; kingdom Viridiplantae; phylum Streptophyta; class Magnoliopsida; order Brassicales; family Brassicaceae; genus Moricandia; species Moricandia arvensis. The sequence continues at coordinate 23,064 of CAJHQP010005821.1, forward strand.
TAACTAAACTTAGACTTGCGTATATATAAGTAGAGAGGTTACTTGACTTCTCAAACTGCACTCGCTTTATTGGCTTTTCTGTAATATGGACAAGTGTGAAAATTAGTTAGTGGTGATTGCAGGATGCTAAAGACCCAGAAACTCTTGCAAACCTTGTCGTCTGCAGTCTTCATGTCGGCAAATCATCTTCACGTTACTTAAGGTAAGCACTGCATCACCTACTTGGATAACTTAGTAGTGGTGTACTAAATCCTTATAGAAACATTGGTTACTTGTTGGATCCAATTATATATCTCATATCTTTTTTGTACAGCCAGCTTAAACTATCACACCCTGAACATGTGCTTGTGAAGCGTGTATCATCAGCCGAAGACAACTTCGAGAGAGCGCTTCAATCTATCGCTTGAACACTCTTCCATGGTTCAAGCTTGCTCTACCACTTATTTTTCCGGGTTGGTAAATTCACTAGAACAAACAAACCGTTTTGTCTTTTTTGGAATCAGTATATCAACTAGATTTTGCCATTGACTATGTGTCTATGTTACATCAACCATCTTATTACTTTTACCGCATGCAAGTGGTTACAACATCGTCAGCGTAGAGCTGGTAACTTTATTATTAAATATTGGAAAGTAAACAGATACATTTTCTTAGGACCTTACGCTTAGTTAGCTACAGCAGTCTGATGTTTCCTTGGACACTTTTTAGGAAGTGGTTTCCCACAGAGTAACTCATTTCCAATGTAAATGGACGGATCTTTAAACTTGAGCTGCTTAGGTATTCTCCCCTTCAGGTTATTGAACGAAAGATTCAGCGTATCCAGAAAAGATAAAGCTGACAAGCTCTTAGGAATGGCACCAGAAATCTTGTTATGTGATAGATCAAGCGTCTCCAAATTTCCATGTTTTGAAAATTTCCTGGGAATGCTTCCTGCGATGGAGTTTCTTGATAAATTCAAGATTCTAAGGTAAGAGAGATCCAAGATCTCCGCTGGGATTTCTCCGGTTATGTTGTTCTCAGACGCGTCAATTTCAGAAATCTGGGACGAAAGATGCCAGCAATTTGGGAAACTACCAGAGAAACGGTTGTTTCTTAGGTTGAGGTTGTCCAGTCCTTTGAGTTGACATAGAGACGATGGGATTTCTCCGGTGAAGCTGTTGTCATAGAGGTACATCGCTATCAAGCTTGGCATCAATACGCTAATGTCAGGTGGAAGAGAACCAGAGAAGTTGTTCTGGTAAAGACGAAGCTCTGTTGCGTTTGTTGTCCAGCGAGGGAAAGGGCCTTCGAAGTTGTTCGAGCTCAAAGCAAAGGCTCTTAAATTTGGGAACACAAGATTTTGAGGTAATGTACCTTTGATTCCGTTGTTATCTAGATACAGTTGAGTTACATCAGAAGCTATTCTCGAGAACCAACTGTGGGGTATTTTATCGCAATCCCAGTGTTGGTGAGTGTGATGACGTTGAGTTTGTATTGTACTTGAAGCCACATTGGAAACTTCGGGCCGATCTGGCAGTTCTCGATGTTGATCAGCTCCAGTCTGAAAGGAGGAACCCATGTCGGTGGCACCTTAAAGACAAGAGATCTGTTTGGTTCAGTTGTGAGAGTGAAGCTTTTCAAGCTTCTAAGATTGACGAAATGAGACTTTAGTAGAACACCTTCCCACTTATTCTCCATCAAACTTAGATCCACAAGCTCTTCAAGCTTCCCCAAGTTTTCAGCGATCTTCCCGTTCATGGAATTGAAAGAAAGATCAAGTTTTTTCAGTGACTTCATGTTTCCTACTGTGGAAGGGATCGAACCCGTGAAAGAATTGCGTGAAAGATCCAGAGTCTGTAGATTCTTCAACGCTCCAAGCGACTCAGGCAATGTTCCATATAACTTGTTGATACTAAGAGTGAGAGAGAGCAAGTTGTTTCCTTTGTTTCTGGACAAGGCGTCAAAAAACCTGTGGATTTGACCTTCGAAAGAGTTCATAGTAAGGTCAAGATACTTCAGCTGAGGAAGGTCTGCAAAAACTGCTGGAATGCTTCCCGAGAGAGCATTACCATTCAGATCAAGTGTCTCTAGAAGCTGAAGCTTCTTGAATCTGGGAGAAATCGACCCTTGGAGATCATCCCATTTGAGGAATAGCTTTCTGAGGCTGGTGAGATCAAATAGCCAGTTGGGTATTGGCGAATTGAAAAAGTTTGAAGACAAATCAAGAACTTCAAGGAGCTTCAGATTCGCCGACGACGTCAAAGAGAGAGGTAAGCTCTTGAGTTCACAACTGTACAAATGCAACTCCTTCAGCTTCGAGAGTCTATTGATATTCTCTAACCAGGTTTCACCAGCACCACTCAGACTCACAACCCCCATGTTGAGGTAAGTCAGTGAAGAAGACAGACCCGAAAGCCACTCGAGGTTGCTTGCACGCAAATGATTCGTAGAAAAATCGTCGCTAAACACCTGAGCGTACAGATCAAGAGACTCGAGCTTCGACAAATTTCCAAAACTAGCAGGAACTTCACCGGAAAGCGATGTGAATGAAAGATTCAGGTACCTTAGACTAACAATGTTGCCGATAAACTTGGGAATCTCCGTGAAGTTGAAATCATTTGAACTCAAGTCCAAATAGCTCAAGAACTTGAGACGGGTCAAAGACGGATTTATCTTGCCCCCCAAGCTACCCTTTTTAAACTCACCATGATAGTCATAGGGCCTAAGTGTTTGATTCGGGTTTCTGAGATCAATCTTGATGACGTGGCTGGTTCTGTTGTCGCAGCCAACACCGTGCCAGTTGCAGCAGTTAGGTCCAGACCAAGAAGAGAGTCGACCAGAAGGATCAGTAAGTGTTTGTTTGAATGTGAGAAGAGCTTTGCGCTCCGTGGGTATGCATTTACGATTAGATGCTGATACCAAATCAAGAAAGATGAAAATCAGAAAGGAGAAAAAGAAGCTTGGCCTGAGCTTGAGCTTGCGCTTGAGCCTTGAGGTCCATACTTTAGTTAGATGTTTGTTGGTTTCGTTATGCTCTCTTCTTTTTGTCAAACGTTTATTTATAGATATGTGTTAGAGACGCAGACATACTAGACCACTACATGTATATATTTAAATATGAATATGGACACGTGAAAAATAGCTGGTGTGCATTGAAGTAAGTGCAGTTCGATATTTGAGAATCATTACAAGGCTCGTGGTGGTGTTATGTGGGAAGATCACTTCTTGATTTGGTAATAAATATCAATTTTATATTTTCTTAAGATGTGGATCTTGCCTATGATTCTCACCGACGAACGGATACTTTTTTATATATTTATAGTAAATAATTTAAACATATTGTTTACATTTGGAGTATATATTGTGTAACTTAGTAACACTATAATATTATTGTTCGTGCTTTGTTCGAAACTTGAGGTCCATGCTTCAGTTATGTGTTTTCGTTATGCTCTCTTCTTTTTGTCAAAAGTAAGTGCAGTTCGAAAATTCGAGCATCATTACATAGCTCGTGGTTATGTTTTGTGAGAAGGCCACTAATTGATTTATTATTAAGTAGATATTATACATATTTTGTTAAGATGCGGATCTTTTATATTACTCATACCGAAGCATTTCCTGTTTGACTTGCAAATTCAAAGGAGGATTCGAAAACAATTTTCTAATATCTGTTGAAAGTGAGATGCAATCAAGTGTTAAATAAATTAAATACGGACAAAACATGTTAGAAACAACTTTTATTTAGAAATAAAATCGATTTTAAAATTGAGTTATATACGAGATGTATTCGATTATTAAATTGAACTCGCTAAACAAAGAGAACTGAAGTTGCTAGTTCTCTATAAAATCTCTTTTAGGAAAACCGGGATCTTTTTTTTTAGAGACGATAAAAGAAAGCAACTTGTATAAGTATTTTCAATCATCAACTTTTCATTAACAAATGGGAGATTACATGATTTTAAACACAAGAATTTCAACCACATTTAGATATAAAGTGATTCAGTATCATCAAAAATCACTAAAGTGGATCATAGACTACCAAATCCTATACTTTGATGTGTTATTAAATCCAATGAGAACAAGCTCTGTTACAACAAGAGCTGTCTCTTAAACCTCTAGCATTCAACCTCAAAAATGAATAGGAAATGTCCGGATATTAACTCATTTCAGATCAAGATTAAACTATTAAACACAAGCGCTAGTTATCAATAGATAGAATTCAGTGCTCGAACCAATACATCAACACCGAACGATGCAGTCCTGACCAGAACAACTTCACCGGACACCATACCTCACTTCTTGTCCTACAGAAACGGACCATGTCCTTACTGAAAGAAAAGTCGGGCCTTAGTGGAGACTATGAAACCAGACCAATCCTTAGGCTTTCGATGGTGTGGGCTCCGCCGTCGACAAAGTGAAAACACAGTCGTCGACGCTAGGAAACTGAGCCTCACCGTGAACCAGCTACCGAGAAAAATGATCATCTTCAGCTTCCGTCACGTCAAACTTCCGGCCTCTCACCGTCGCTCAGGAAGGTGGAACCGAGGCGGAGGGTGCTACCCACTGGGTCACGCGCTGCTACAGAAGAGGGGATACCGTAGATCTGGAAAAGAAGAAAACCCAGATCTGGTTTCTCACTCCAGCCCTAAAAGCCTACCCCTTCCGCATCTAATGCTCCACTGTCTCGCCGCTCCTCCAACACATTGCGGGAAAAACCTTTAACCTCTATAGTTTCTGGTGAGACTCGGACAAGCTCAGAGTTACAAGCATATCGACAAGGATTGAACAGATGAGAATGAGAGCAAAAAGGAAAAGAGGAGAGGGTTTAGGAGGTTAACCTCCGCACCGGCAAAAGCCAAGCCAGAGAAAGCAGGTTTGGATGTTGAAAAGGGTGCAACTGGATTACAAGTTTTTGGGATGGAATTATATGGAATGACTTATTCTTCTAGATTCCAAATTTTATTTTCCATTTGAAGGACCGGGAATTGCTCGTGTCTTGCATCCCTTTTAAGTGTTACAAAAAAAAAAAAGAAAAATTTACCATTTGAATGGAACAAAAAATAAATCTCATTCCAATGATTCCTTTTGGAATGTATGGAAGAAAATGGAATGTAGTTATAAAACATTCATGATTTAAATGGCTCATGGATAAGTGGAATGAGTGGAATGAATTTTTTTTTTTTTTTTTAATTCCATAACTTCCTTTATTCCATTCATCCACATTTCATTTTTTCCAATTCTATTCATTCATGATATTTATAAAATTGATAACCAGTTACAGCCTTAGAGGGAGAGAGAGTTTAGAGAAAGACGATAACGTTTTTTTTTTTTTTGTCAACAAGACGATAACGTTTAGATCGTCCACGTATACGGTATTTAGATGTGTTGAAAGTTGAAACGCAGACAAATTAGACCATCCAGGGACGTATTTATTAACAACATAGGAATCAATTGACCCGGTAAAATTTCTAATTATTCATTAATTACATAACAATTTTCTTTAAGTGATCCCTAATAAATTTGTATCTGTATGGACCCTTTGATATTTTACTTCAGAATTTAGTAAAAAAATGCTTTCTTTTCTTGTTCTTCCATGACAAAAAGGAAACTACTGTATTAATTTAAGACATATTGTTTCTTTTTATGTACAGTATTATTTGTAATTAATTTTAGTAATTTATATATACTATTAAACTAACTATTATTTTATAAAATAAGTAAACAAAGTTATCAATATTTGAATAATAATTTGTATAAAATTTAATCAATAATAGTGTCTATTTTTAGTTGATACTGGTGATTAATGAATTCGTGGAGTACGAATAATTTTAGAAGTTTAATATAATGTAATATTTATAATGTGTTGTCACATTTTAATTCTTGTAAACTGATTGTAAATTTTTTGGAAGATATTTTTAAATCAACATTTTTATTTTATTTTAACTATTTTAATTATTTTATTACTTTTTATAACTATATGTAGGATTTTGTAGTATGTTATTAACTTTTTTATCAACAACTATTTATGACTGATTTAGACTATCATCCATTCATTTTTTTGTAACTCTCGTGTGTGTATATATATATTAAGATTAGTTTATAGGTCGAGTTTTTTTTGTCAATTATAAGAAATCCCAAAAACATAAACTTAGGTGATAAACAAATCCACGCTTGCAATTAAAGTATAACATTAAAGTTATTAAGAAGAAACATAACTATATATGTGTGGGTTTTCATAAATTTCTTAAAATTTCTAGTAATATTTTTTTTTTTCAAGTAAGATTCAATTCCTATTAATTTACATTAATATATTCATAGTAATAATGTTTGTATTTAATATGATGACAGAAGTTCCATTTTATATGGAAAGTTGTGTTATTATAAACCATGAAAGATTTAATTATTTTTAGATGTATAGTTTAATTCTCTCATGATAATTTTTATTTTAAATAAAATGTTTATGGATTTTTTATTTTATTTTGGAAGGTAAACTGATACAAAAAGTTTCAGGCATAGAAATTTGAATGTATTTATTAACAATAATCTTATTCATTTTATAAATATGATGTAAGGTAAATTTGTATTCAATTAGATTTTCTATAATCAGAAAATCTTCAAATATATTCAAATTTTTATTTTGTGTTTAAAATGATCTAAATTTGAATGTTCAAAAGATGAAATATATTTGAATGATTCTTTTCGAATCAGATGTTTCAAATTTAATTATTATTATTAGATGTATATGACAACAAACTTGTCATAAATTTAGATGTATTTATCCATGATATTATTCGCAAGCTTCTGAAAATGATGCTTTTTACGAATCTTTATATATAATTTTATAAGTATTTATAATTCTTTCGTAAACTCTTATTAGAAATAAAATATCCATATTGATGATTTAAAAACCTTATAAATGATTGTGAAATCTTATAAATAGAAACTCTTATATATGATAATATAAACCATTAAAAATTAATTAGTATAAATGATTTCTTATAAATCTTACAAAAGATGTATATTATTTGAACGGTTCTTTTACATCAGATGTTTCAAGTTTAATTTTTTTATTATATATATTTGACAACAAATTTTTCATAAACTTAGGTATGTTATATTCATAATCAACGGTGGGATTTAGGAGTGAACGGTTCGTTTGTTAATTATACATGTCTTCTTGAGCCGGTTTGATGTAGTATAAAACAATATGACATGTATGACAAATTATGATGTTTGGTTAGGAAAAAGAATTTGGTTTGAGCTAAAAATTGGCAAGAGTATTGGGGACTCATGGATATCTGTTCAGGTAGAAGTAGAGATGGTCTAGGGACCTATCATTTACATGCATCGTTGTAATGTTATCAAAGTTGTCGTTGTCCTCAAGTACACAGCTTTTCGATTATATTCATATTTTATTTCAACAAACCTCCACTAATCCAGTTCAGCCAACAATGTATATGGATCCATTATGTCTCTCAGGTACTATGTAGAGCTTAGTGTGGCAGATAAAATTGATGAAGTTGTTTTCGTGGGGTTCAATGGGGCGAAAACAAAACCGACTAACATTAGAGCTGCTGAGGCTGGACATCTTCTGGTGAGACTGAACACTGAAACAAGTTATTTGAAACATCTGACTTCTATCTACATAATCTAGATTGGTAGTCTCAATTTGAAATGATAGGCTGCAGGTGTTGAGAACTATGTAGACATCCAACTCCCTTTGTTAATTGCTTCCTTTGTGGGGAAAGTTACATTTTTCAATTGAGGTTGTCCCATTTTATCATGAATAATGACCGCTGACAGTCATTAGCAAGAAAAATCATTCTTCGCACTTTTCAGCTTCAGTGTTTTCTTATTTTGCTTAGCTTTATTTTGCTACCCTTTTCGCATACAATATTACTCTATTCTCTATAAGAAATGCAAATTCAAATTGTTATCAGCTTGAGTTTACTTCAACTACATGTTGAGAGAAAATGATTACATGATAAGAAAATAATTACTATTACAACATATCCTATGTTACTAGCAAGATTAAAACGTGGCATTACTCCAATCTGGAGCAATCAAATAAATCATATCTTTTCTCCAATCAACTCCTCACCTAGAACATTCTTAAAGACATAAATCATTAACATACACATCACTTACAAATGTAACGAAAACACAAACAACAAAAGTTTCAGAAAAAACTTAAGTACAAGTAAGGTATATTCCGCGCATAGCCCAAACCAACTCTAGTACTATATATTAATCATCCTAAATTATTTTAAGCTCATATAAATAATTAATAAATGCGTTTTTATAATGAATTAATAGTTAATAGAATGTCTTATATATGTATGTCCTAACTTATATAGAAAAATAAACTATTTTTGACACTGGTTTATAATAACAAAATAAAGCTATTATATAGAATTTTATAACTTATTATTTAAATTATACTTTATATAGTTTATAATAAGTAATTTTGATGAAAAAATAAATGAGAAAACATTATAAACTTTTCATAAATGATACATTATAAATGATTGAGTGTAAGACTATATAAATTGTTTGGCAATTAATATTAATTGGTTTTAGGATTGCCTCTTTTAGACTTAATTAACATAAATGAATTAAAATCATTAACCAACAAATTATAACATTTTTTATTTAAAAATTACATATGGATGACACCTAATTAAAAACCATTCAATTGGTTTTTCAATTAATATATAGTAAAATTTATCAATTTATATAGGTTTACTTTATTTTTTAATAATTTAATCCTAGATCCGCCGGTAGGACCATCAGTTCATGTATAAATTTAAATACGAATATGAACATGTGAAAATGCAGCTCGACACTTGATCATCATTACATGGCTCGTCGTGATGTTTTGTGAGAAGACCACTAATTGATTTATTATTAAATAGCGATTATACATAGAAAATATTTTTATGTATAATTAATGTTTTGAATAACAAAGATTTGATAATATTTTTTGTATCCTTCATCATTTTTGTGATAATTAATGTTTTGAATAATAAAGATTTGATAATATTTTTTGTATCCTTCATCATTTTTGTTTAATTTTTGTTATTAAAAATATTATATAATCATATTAACCATGTAATAAAAAATCTAGATTTTTTTTTCTTATATATTATATTTTGATTTTTTCAAAACGACTATAAATTAGTAAAACAGTTAAAGTTCTTACAATGAAATTTTTTTTGGAACAATATTTTTATTTTTGAAGGTTATAACATTTAAGTGTGACCACGTGTTATTATATATTTTAAGAATGATTCTCAGATTTCTTAAAAAGTAAATTTGTATATCTAAATATAAATTATATTTTTTATTAAAACTATCAAATTGATTAGTAATGCATAAAAAATTATTCTTCATTCTTTTCTTAAAAAAAGCTACGAAATTATCTAATATAATTAACATATATATGAAATTAATTATTTTAATAATAAATATTTGATAATAGTTTTTGTATCCTCCATCATTTTTTAATTTATATTATTAAAAAACTAAAACAATCACATTAATTATATAATATAAAAATCTAGATTTTTTTTCTTATATGTTATATTTTAAATTTTTAAAAACAATTATAAATTAATAAAACTATTAAAAGTCTTACAGTGAAAATTTATGAACAATGTCTTTACCTTTTTTGTTAAAAAAAATATAAATGATCAAAAAATCATACATGCTATATAAATATGAAGTATCATTTAATATATATTCATATTATATATATACTTTAATTTTTTTAAATTAAAATATATATCAAATAAAAATACATACATGTTAATTTTGAAATTTCATTGAAAATGTATTGCGATCTGGAGATTTTAATTTTGAAATTCACATTAATTATTAAAATGGTTATTAAATACTAAAACTATAAAAGTTTTCTCACTGTGTTTAATGTTTAAAATTTTCGTTACAACAAATATACAAATGTTGATAAAATCATATGAATAGGAATTAAGAAGTTTCAATTAAATATTTATATTAAAAGATGTTATATATCTATGTCAATATTATTTAAATTTAATTATGTATCATATAATATAAATAAATGATTTCTTTGATTTATGTGCTTACTGCAATTTAGTTATATACATAATATTTATTTGCTTATCATTTATTTAATACATTTATTATTTCATAATACATAATGAACAAAATATAAATAATAATGTGTAAAAATGATTTATATAAATAATGTTCCTCGATCCCACATAATGTGCGGATCTCTGTTGATGTACTACAGTCGAAATATTTTCTCAATCAATCGAAGCTCATGCATTTCGCTTGCGCGAAATTAAAACAAAGACAAAAAAAATATGAGTTAATAGAAACGCTATCGTAAGCAAAAATATTGTAGATTAAAGAAGAAATCACCCGCGGAAATTCAAAAATGTTTGAGATCAATCAAAACCCTAATTTCCTTTTCGTCTCCAAGTCAACACTTTCAATGTTTCTCCTTAAATGATATTGATATAAATATATATATATATATATATATATATATATTTCAATATCATTTAAATTAATATATATATATCATATATAAAATACATAAAATATTAATTTCAAAATTTACATTGAGTTGGATGCCTCGGTTAATAAATATTCATATTAGTAAGAATAATATTTTTGTTACAGCAAATATAAAAATGTTAATACAATCATATGAGTAACAAGTTTCAATAACTAAATATTCATATTAAAATATATTATATATCTATGTCAATATCATTTAATTTTACTTATGTACTATATACAATAAATAAATGATTTATTTTGATTTTTATCAACAAAAAGTATTGTAAATAAAAAGAGAGATTGTTTTTATTTATGTTCTTACTCAAATTTAATTATATATGTAATAGTTACTCGCTCTTCAATTATTCAATATATTTAAAATTGTATAATATGTGAATTAACACAAATAAATAATAATATTTATAAATAATTTGTATACATAATTAATATATATTCCGCGCAAGTACGAATCTCAAATGTTATTTAATCATATCATTTCAAAAATACGATTCTTCGTATCGAAGTGAGATGGTGAATTATAACATTGAGATAATATCATTGAAGTTCGATGTAAATTTAATAGGTTTAAGAAAATATCAACAAACATGTCCCTATAATCAACCTTATATTGACGGTCCATGATTATACGTTTGAAGACTTATGACATAGTTGGACGATCGAAGTTAATATTTAATAATTATTAATATATAAATTTCACCCCGCGCATGCGCGTAGGTAATCACCTAGTACTCTATTAAATATGAATATGAACTCGTGAATAATAGATGTTCTGCATGGAAGTTTGAGCATCATTACGAGGCTCCTGGTGGTGTTTCCTAGGAGGACACACTCCTTGATTTGTTAATAAAAGAGTGATTATATATTTTCTTTGAGATGTGAATCTTGCCTAATACACATGATTAAATACTAATTTCTCCATTTTAATATGATGCATATTTTTGTTTTTCACATATATTAATAAAATATGAAAAAATTGTATTTACCGCATTATTGGTATTATTATTCGTCTTTATTTTCACTAAAAAGAGATTTTTAAAATATTTTTTTCATTAAGAGGCAAAAAAACTCTTAGATTAATTAGAATTCTAAACTTTATATTCCAAATTTTATCACACCCCTCAAATCTAAACCCTAAGTCCTAGATTAATTGACCCTAGGGTTATAAATGTTTTTTCTTCTTAAAAACGAAGATAAAAGTAGTTAAGATAAACATGAAGATTAGTAGTAGAAATGTGGTATTTTAGACAATTTCCCATAAAAATATAAAATAAATGCATAATTTTATGATTATTTTTTCATAAATTTAAACCAATAAAAATTCAATAAATGCAATTAGATTTTTTTTTGAAATTTGCAATTAATCATTATTAATTGAAAAAACGTGCATTAAAAATATAAAAATACATTTTTAAAACATTTTTTTTCTAAAACATGTAACATTATGAAACAGAGAGTAATTGATCTTATATATATAATACTAAAAGGGAAATATACTCAATGGAGGCATACCACGTCTGTTTAATAAATCAACCAATCAGAGAACTTCTATATGCCGCGTCATCTCTGCTTTAGCCAATTCTTAAGAAAATCGGGCCTCAGGCGTTTGGGCTCTTAAATCTTCCGAATTCAACTCTTTTCGTTACGGCCTAGGTGAAAAACACTTGACAAACCCTAATCTCCTAAAATCATCGATCTACTCATCCATTCAATCTTCTTCTCAGTTTCATCTTCTTCCAATCTCAGTTACCCATCCTCCTCTGTAATCAATCTTTTGCTTTAGTTCCCTCTCTTTCTCATTCTTTATAAGCTCTTTCCTCTTAGGTTGCTACAAATCAAAATCCGAAAACCTCTTCAGTAAGCTCAAGTCATGGCGACGAAATCCAACTGGAAGTCACCTGTTTCAACCGGAAAATCTCCTATCGCTTTGTATTTCACTTCTCACCAGGTCCATCTCGATCCAAATTACAATTCCGACTCATACATTTCTGGGAGGCAAAAAAATGCAGCAAAAGCAGGGACCTTTATCAGACTGGAAGTGCTCATCATCGACAAACAGGTTTGTGTCTTTAACCCAAAATTTTTGTCCCCTAGGAGAGTTAATCAATTATCTAAAACACTGAATTATTTATGTCCGACAAGGCACAGTGATGCAAGACTTCGTACCAACAAGTCGTGTTCAAGGATACTTGCATCACCTCAAACCATGAAAGATTAACAGCCTTTTGAATATTTACAGTTCCAAAAGCAAACAGGTCTGTCTGGTTGCAGAACAGAGTAATCGTTTCTTTCAAATACTTTCACATACGACTTTGTTCTGTCTTGGTAACGACGGTGAACACAAAACGTCTTGGAGGTAATAATTCCTCTCTTTAGATAACAAACTCACTGCTAATGTTTTTGCAACATTTAGTTTTCTGCATGTCTCGACACTCTTCCTCTTCACAGCCAATGGATATAATTTCTTCGAATGATTATTGTTTCTTTATAGTATTATTTCGTAAATAGCTTTTCTTGCGTTGGTTTGTCTTAAGTTTTGATATCAAATTTGTGACTTTTATCATATGCGGTAAAGCTGAACAGAAGAGGCGTACTTTAGTTGCCTTTCCTTTGTTTAATTATATTTTTTTTTTGTATTGAACGTGAATTTCTTTATTTAATTTGAAACCAAGAAGTCCAACTAATCTGTGGTTTGGTTCATGCTATCTGTTTTTTTTTTGTTCTGAACTATTTTATTTTTGATTACTTGCTTAGATTGTTCTATAAATCGTTCCCTTATGTAATTGTGCATTGTCTCAACACTTCCAAGCACATGATGAAAGAAGTAGCTATCTATGAACTCAATATGTTTGATGGTAACTTTTGTTAATTTTCAAAGGCGGAGCATTGCGCTGATGCATAAATGATTTACAAGTTTTTGGAGGTTAATGACATTGGAAAGACACATGCTTCATACTATATAATTTATGCTTTGCACATGGAGTTTAAGTCTAACGAAGTTGGTACACATGATATGTCTCTCTCTCTCTCACTTAAGAAAGTTGTTACAAAATGCGTTTTTAGTTGAAATTGTTGCTTGAATAGGTCTTATGGAGCTGTTAATGGAGAATGAACACAAATCTCAAAGAGTCCAAATAAGAGGAATTCGCTTGAGAGAGAAACAACAAGAACACCAATGTACGGTGGGATGAGAATGGTGGAGGATGTTTTCACCAGCCGCATTTGAACAAAGAAGAAAAAAATAGATTATGAGGGAGACGGTCCCGCCGACGTCAACTACAGGTAGCCGCAGGCCGAATTTTCATGTGTGCCAATACCAACAGAGAAAATGAGAGTGAGAGTCGGAATATTTTAGCACTTATGGATCATATCAATTTTCAAAGTTAAAATCATGCAAAAAAGAAGTCATAACAGATACACTCCGAGGAAATCGTATATGGTCTATTTAGTTCTTCCCATAATGTTTTCATTAATCTTTAGCTTGCTATCTTATTTTCTAAGCTGATTCTTTTGTTGTCTGGTTGTAATTAGCTGCTCGGCCACAAACAAACTGATCACCTTAAAGGATCATGGCTCCCTTTAGCTTAACATTGGTCATCTTGATCCTCGTGGTATTCTATATTGGCCAGTTCGCCGCACTCCCCTCTGCGTATTTTTTTGTGCCCAGATTTGTCATATCTCTCAACTAATCACTCCCCGCTGCGTATTTGTCCGTGCCCAGATTTGTCATAGCTCTCAACTAATTTACTTTAGATACCTTCTCATCATCTCAAATCTCGAATTAGTCTTCCATAATTGTATTTAGTAAAAAGTATGATTGTGTTTGTCTTTCAACGTTTTCATTTTTATGAAACATAACGATGATACAAAAAATGTTTCATAATCTTTTTTCACTTTCCTCATACGCTGAAAGTTTCAGACAGAACAACTAAAATATATAAGATTAGATTTTGTTTAACATAAGAAGATGATGTCCTAATGACAGCAACTCAACACGTTTACATAGTGTTTTCTAGATTATCACGTCAGAACTACAGTATGAAATACCATAAGATCACATCAATATCTCAGTCACAAACCTAAACACATCAAGGGAATCTTATGGTAATGCGCATTTGGTTTGAGAGTTCATTTTAAGACTAAGAACGCAATAATTGAATCAGTATCATCACTCCTAAAACACTTACACAATGATACATTGTTCTAGAAGAAAAATCATGGTGGATCCATAAAGGCTGATTCATGGATGATCATGATAGGAGTCAGTGATCGTATTGCTGTGGTGGAGGCTGAGGTGGAGGCGGAAAGCCTATTGAGAAGTACTCCTGGTAGGAGCCTTTGTAAGGATGAAGGGAAGGGTTTAGAGGTGGAGGCCCGGATGGATATTCCAGCGGAAAATATTGAGATGGGTAACGTAATCGATTTGAGCACCAGGGAAAGGGAGATTTAGAGTCGAGCCAGAAGATCAAAAGGTTCGTCAGCCGCATATTCTTCATATACACATTTTTTGTCATCATCATATACACATTTAAAATAACTAAACAAGTGTTTCATATACACATGTGTAAACAAAACTATATAACAATGAATATTTTCTAAATACCCAGCTAAATTAAATACATGGATTAATCTTTATGTCATTCAAATAAATATATACCTAATGGTGTAACTAAGGAGTTCACAATAATTCACTATAAGATTATATGCATCAAACAATTTATATAATTTAAACAGAAATTGTCTATAAATAAATAAATAAAATTATAAATACAAAAGAATAGAAAAATGGTAATCAATATGAAAATTTAATTTTATAAACGCATTCATTATATTTTGATAAATTTAAAACTATCAGAAATTTGCACAAAAATTATTTAATTTCACGTAATTTGAACACAATATTTATTATACCAAACAACATTTTCCAAAAAATATCAACACTACAAACCGCGAGTAACACATACAATAATCTACATATTAAACATAGTGACTGATCAGCAACACTAACGAAAGTTAATGACTGCAATTTTGATGAATTTGGAATAGTGATCCAATTAGAAAAAGATGATGTTGATTTTTCCTATTGAAACTATGACCTGTACATAACATTGGATTAATAGTGATTAAGAATATATTTTAATATTAATTCAATATGTTAGATTAAAAAATATTTAGATTATAGTTAACTTTTTATTGATCTTCATCTTCATCAGCCTATGTATTTTTATAATCAAAAGATAACAATTTTTAATTTAAGTTTCAAGCATTTTAAATTCAATGTACAATAGTATAAGTTTTAATAAATTTACCATAATTTATGTATTTTATATATTAAATGTAACTATATTTGTCCGAACCCAGGCGTAGCCAAGAAAAATCCCTAGTTAGATTAATGATTTGTTTACAGTGTCTATAGTGTTGTTAACGGTGTTAATGAGTCCATCTAAATTTGTTAACAATTTTGATCGTATATTGTTTCGGCTATTCGGAAAATTTGTGTATTAAGTTGAAAACAGTAATAACCGTTTTTTTTTAAAATCAGTAATAGCAGTTGTGTATTAATATCAGTCGAAAAAAGGTTCTGCATTAATACGAATGCTATCATTGAATGAAATCTTCAACCTCAATTCTTCTTTATCCGACCATCCTCCTCATTGGTCGTGGAAGTGTTCGAGAGTTCATATTGTTGTTTGTGGCCATTTCTTGAATCAGATGAAACTTCTTGTAAAATTGTAATGTTGTTTATAGTTAATGAAAGTGTAACACCCCGATTCTGCATGGTTAATGAGCCTTCTATGCCCGTCAAATTGACTTCTGGACACCATTCTGTGTGACGGATGATGTGTTTTTTTGGAAGCTCGATAGTCTTGTTTAGTGACCATGCAATCACCATAAAATCTTTTATGTGCTTTGGTCTTAGTCACACGAAGCATTACTTCCCAATAGGTCACCCAAACTTCCGCTACTCCAACTCAAGCATGTTTAACTCTCGAGTTTTTTTTTTAATGTACGACCGAAAAAATAAGTTGACTTTGGTGACATAAATTGACAAATGAATTCTTTTAAATGTTTCGATATATACCATAAATCAAATTTGTAAAGTATTGTTTAAGAGGTTTTTAATAAATATTTATGTGTTCTCATAATTACTTTGTGTATCTTTTGTTTTTGCTGAATCTGTTCTACATGTACGTCTATTATTATTTTTTATCTTTTGTTTCCATTTGTACCTTGATTCTCTTGCGTGTTCAAATCGGATGAGCAACTTTTTTTGGTCAAACAATATTTTATAGATTCTTTAGGTCATGATCAATGTATGTTTCTTAAGGTGGGTTTCTTAGAGAAAGTTAAAAAACTGTTTTTTTAATTTTCTTAAAAAAACTAAGAAATAGTTTTTTAACTTTTCCTAAGAAACTCAACTTAATAAACCTGCATTAATCATGCCCTTACTCTCCGGTAAAAGAGAAACTGTTCAAGGGAAGATGCAACAAAGCCAAACCGGCTAAAAACACCATAGCAACATGGAAAACATAGATAACAAATATAGACACAAACACAAAACTTAAAACACTGAAGATGAGGAGTGGTCCTCTACACTCAACGCCGGTAGTGTTAAGAAGAGGAGATTCGAGTTGGGGATTATAGGATACATTCGGTATATTCCTACACTCGAGACTGAAACCTTACCTTGTGAATCTGCATACAACATTAAAGTTTTGTCTGAACGAGAGAGACGAGCTATCGAAAGTCGCCAGAGCAATTTTCTCATTTAGTTTCTTACTAAATTTGGAATTCGGTCAACTTTTTTTTTTTCTATAGTGGTTTTAACATAAAAACCCGGTTGTAGTCTATCTGTTTTATGAATGCGTTGCTTTGTTTTTTACTTTTGTTTGCGTATCTATTCCTTGGAGCTGCCTCTGAGTTCACACGTGGTTTCTCTTGTTGAATGTGTGCAACTTTGTTGTTCTACCGAACTATTTAGGTTAATTTACCACCATAAAAGCTTTGAATTGGCTTCTCTTGTTGGTTGTTTTTGCAAGTGATGCTTCTAAAACTGAAAGTAATGTTGCTCACTTTGTAATTTTGGGGGAGGCTATGCTTTCACTAGTCTATGCCTAGCTGTTTTTGAAATATTATGTGGTTCATGTTCATTTTCTTGGTGAATATAATGAAAAAAAAATCCCCTTTGTTGAAATTAAGAGTGTAATTGGATGGTGTAGAATATAATTTACTCTACGGTCCACCATAACTTTTTAACATTTACTCTACTTACTATTTAAAAGTAGAAAACTACACACTCATTTTTACTTTGAAATTTGCTAGAGTAAACACTTTTTGCTACCGTAAATTGACATTATCACTATAAACTTTCCACTCCTTTTCACCTTTTTCTTTTACTTCATTTTATTCTAATAAATCAAATCACAACCTAGATGTAATGTCCCGACCGTCTACGATTAATAAGCATTCCATGTTGTTTGCTCGCATGTGAGATCGATTTTGTGTAATAAACGGTGCACTAAATTTTTAGAGGCTCAGAAGTTTTGTTTACTGATCCCGCAATTATCACATGATCTTTTCCCATGATTTGTCCTCACTCACATGATATCGCAAATAACTTCTCTGTAGGTCACACATCCTTCCACTACTCAAGTTCAAACACGCTTAACTCTAAAACAACTTCTAGATATGTGACCGAAAATATAAATACACTTTAGTGAGATAGTAAGAAAATTTAATTCAATTAAACTTTCACACATTCCAGAAATCCGGATGTTACATTTGAAGTCATGTATAAACCAGACACGACTAACTCCTGTAAGTGGTTAGAACAAATGAGCTGATAAGTTTATTAGTAAATATTGGAAAGTAAACATATAAAGTGTCAATCTGGAAGTTCGCCCTAGCTTCATCTTCTCTCCCAGGCACGAAGATCGAGACAGCCGCATCTCTAGAATGAGCTTTTCCTCCGGCGCTTTCCCCGGCGACAACTTCACTCTCTAATGTCATCGTCTCCTCCTCTGTAGTGCCGCCGTGATTCCCTTCATCGGCAAGAGGCCTTCTATGACCAGTTTGAGCTTGCTATGTTGGTTGTCATCCCGTCTTCTTTTCCAGCACTGACGACGCAACCCTTGCAGCTCAAACTCACGTTTTACCCTCGGCGGGCCCCCTCGCTTATGGATCTGAACCCCCGACTTCCGCTGGAGCCTCCAGACCCATGGGATCCACCGGATCGAGCCATCCCTTCACAATCCAAAACCTTCACCGTCATCTGGTTGGACTCTTCTACTGCTCCGCTGTTCATCACCCAACTCGAGCTCGTGTTAGGAAAGCTGAAGAACCTTCTGTTTCTCTCGGTCCCTTACTCCTTACTTGCTCCTCCGTGTGACGTTGTCAACCCCCTCATTTCAACTCTTCTCAAGCCGAGGACTCTTGAGGCTTTTGTTGTCTTGGTTGGTGGTTTGAGTCTCAACAGAGTTGCTCCTGAAGGTAGACTTACCAGTGATGGTGGTGCTGTTCTTGTGTTCACTGGTGACACTATCATTGTCAACTGGCATTTTTCTCATGTGTTATACATGTCATACCTTTGTCACCTCGAGACTGGGTCTTTTCCCAGATTTTATTCCAGCCTTCTATTTATCCATCCGCCTATAGACGTCCAGATCCACTTTAGCTCTTTACTCTTTGCTTACTCATATTCTTTTGAAAAGGATGCAATGCTAGAGGTGTGGGTGACTCTGGATTTGTGTTTTCTGGCTTTAGCTGGTAATATACCGAGGGACTCAGTGTCCTTTGGTTATATCTTTGTGCCTCTTAATGGTTTTTATGTTGCGTTGATGCAACTCTCTACTGCAGTATGCAGTCTTATTATTGTCTTCAACCTGGATTGTGGTGCAGCATCTCTGTGTTTCTTTTCTTGGTGGCAGTTAAAAGAGACAATCATTGTGATTTGCCGCTTGGTGAATATGGTTATGGCAGGTATTGATTGTCCGCTTGGCTCCTGTTTGGAGCAATCATTTTTCCCAATATTTGCTTATGTATGGAGTGGATTGGATGAACATGTGTGGCTGGTATTGCAAGGATTCTCCTCCGGGCTAACGCTCTTCCCTGCCTTTAGACCAGTGGTCGTGAATCTCAGAGTTACACGAGATACAATCATTCAAGAAACTCATGAAACTGTTGTGATACGATTTCTAATGGTTACTTGTTGTGATTTGTATTTTCATTCTATCTTAGGTT
>CAJHQP010005822.1:0-42846 GCA_905132765.1 Moricandia arvensis
CTAACCATGTGAAGAATGGTATATTTATTTCTTTTTCTTGTATAAATTTATACCAATTTTCTCTAAATTCTATTGTTTGTTCTTTAGTATATTTATTGAAATACCAATTTCGTTTTTCCTTATTTATTATTGAATAGAATTCTTCTCTTAAAAATTCTTTATCTATTTTAAATTCTTTTGTAATAACATTTATTGATTGAAAGTCGGAAGGGGTTGGAGATGTTGGGTAAGATTTTTTCTCAGGTTCTGCTATAGGATTTTCAAATCTTACTAAGTTTTCTTGGTTATTATTTTTTGAATTTTCTATTTCTGAATCAGCACTAGATTGTCCGGTTTGAAATTCAGAAAATGTTGGTCTGTATTCAGAGAATGAACTTCTTGAATGATAAGAACTAATTCTGGGTGGAATTGGTTCTCTATAAGATCCAAATTGTAACAGTATTTTTCCGTCTCGTTGTTCTATTATTTTTTGAATACTTCTTTGTTCAAAGTTTCTTACTGGTTGAGAGTCAGTTATTCTCCATTGTTCTGGAATGGTTATTTCGTTCCAGTTTAGTTGTTTAGGTGCATAAGTAGATACTGGCGTATCTTTACTATGTACTGATAATATAGTTGTTTCTCCTTTATCATCTTGTAATAAACATCTTGGATTAAATTCGGAGTTTGTTTGTTTAAAATAAATTCGGTAAAGCAATAAATATCCATGTCTTTCATTTTGAAATTTTAATTCTGGTAAATGAATATTTAATACTAAGGTATTGAGGATGGTTTGATCATGAAGACTTACTTGAAAATTTGGTGCACAATTAAAGTATACCGCTCCGTTGCATAGATTTGTTTGTACTACTCCTAATAGCGAGTCTTCGAATTTTAATAATGTTTTATCTCTTAATAACATTAATACAGGTTGATCTATTCCTGTTCTTGATAAAGGTTTAAGAGCTATTTGAATAAGTCCAAAGTGAATATAATTAAATCCTTTTTGTTTATATTTGTCTAAGGCTAATGATGATAATAATTTTATCTCTTCGAACTCATGTTGGAGAGATAAAGTCTGTTCATGTTCTTTAATTGAATAAGCAGATTTAAAATCAAATGTTCCGATTTGATATATTTGTTCAGGATTAACATGTGGTAAATGATTCTTTGATAATTCGTTGTTTAGAGATGAAATTTTTGTTATAATTTCTCTTGAATTAACAGTTGATGAGGATGATGATGCTTGTCTAGGTTTAAACAATTTTCTCAAAGATGATGCCATCGAAATCTAATTTATGCTCATACTAAACTTAAAACTTACCGGTTTCGGGCTTGGACACAACTAGAGCTTACCAGCGGATTTATCGCCTACCTGGGACTTATAACCGGGAACACAACTAAACAGTGTCTTGGCACGAAGGAGGTGAGTATTTAGGTTTAGAAAGTAAAATTCGATTTCGAAAACGTTTCTAGAAAATTGTTTAAATTGATCGTTTTAGCCTGATACCAGATTTTTTACAGAGGAGGTGAGTACTTTATATTTTGAAACACGATATGAATAAAGGTTTTCTTATATTAAATTTAGATTGATTACAAAATTATAAAACTTACAATGATTGTTGGAGTAGAGAGATTACAACGGGAACAGAGTACAATATTTTTAAAGTGAGAATTTTATAGAGAGAGAGAGGGCTCGAGTGAACTTCTGATGCCTTCTTCGCTCTTATGGCTTGCGTATTTATAGAAGGCGAGGCTGCTTGAGAGGTTTGATACGTGGAGTTTGTTTAGTGGTTGAATATATGTGTCTTCCATTTAATGGTGCCGACATCCATTGAGTGCGTGCTTGCGTCATTGCTTGCGTCACTGCTTGCGTCATTGCTTGCGTCACTGCTTGCGTCATTGCTTGCGTCACTGCTTGCGTCATTGCTTACATAATATTTTTTCATAAATATACTCTATATATTATTTTTAGAGTATTCACAAGTAATATATAATATCAAAGTAATAAAATAATATATAGAGGCTTATATATTATGAAAAAATATTATGATAAGCAATGACGCAAGCAGGTGACGCAAGCAGTGCACGCCAAGCAATGACGCCATAGCAGGACGCAAGCAGTGCACGCAAGCACGCACTCAATGGATGTCGGCACCATTAAATGGAAGACACCATATATTCAAACCACCTAAACCAAACTTCCACGTATTTCAAACCTCTCAAGCAAGCCCTCGCCTTCTATAAATTACGCAAAGCCATAAGAGCGAAGAAAGCACAGAAGTTCACTCGAGCCCTCTCTCTCTCTAAAAATTCTCACTTTTAAATATTATTTGTACTCTGTTCCCGTGTAATGCTCTACTACTCCAAAACAATCATTGTAAGTTATAATTTTGTTAATCAATCTAAATTTAATATAAGAAAAAAAACGTTTATTCATATCGTGTTTCAAAATATAAATACTTCACTCCTATTATATTTTGAAACACGATATGAATAAAGGTTTTTCTTATATAAATTTAGATTGATTACAAAATTATAAAACTTACAATGATTGTTGGAGTAGAGAGATTACAACGGGAACAGAGTACAATATTTTAAAGTGAGAATTTTATAGAGAGAGAGAGGGCTCGAGTGAACTTCTGATGCCTTCTTCGCTCTTATGGCTTGCGTATTTATAGAAGGCGAGGCTACTTGAGAGGTTTGATACGTGGAGTTTGTTTAGTGGTTGAGTATATGTGTCTTCCATTTAATGGTGCCGACATCCATTGAGTGCGTGCTTGCGTCATTGCTTGCGTCACTGCTTGCGTCATTGCTTGCATCACTGCTTGCGTCATTGCTTGCGTCACTGCTTGCGTCACTGCTTGCGTCATTGCTTACATAATATTTTTTCATAAATATACTCTATATATTATTTTCTATATTTACTTACTATTTATTTTATTATATTGTATATTTACTTATTTATTATTACTATATACTTTTAATGTAATATCTTTATTTCTTATATTGTATATTTACTGATTATTTATTTAATATAAATATTCAGACAAATATTTAATTTACTCTTTCCATTTATTATTTTTCTATTTATTTATTGTTACTTTTTATATTGTATATTTACTAATTCAAATTTCCTTGTTTTTGTAGCAAATGATAATATTACGATAAATTTAATGTAATATTTTTATTTATTATATTGTATATTTAACTAATATTTATTTCTATTGTATATTCACTTATAAATATTTGGAAATAATAAAACCTAAAAGTATATATTTTTAGATAGATGTTTAATGTAGTTTTCCTCATTTCTTTTATTGTATATTTAATTATTATTTATTATTTCCTATAATTTATATTTACTTATTCTATTTTTTATTTTATATCTATGGTAACATTACAATATATATATTTAATACAATATTTTTTCTTATACTGTATATTTACTTATTATTTATTTTAATATATATTTTTCATATAAATATTTAATATAATTTTTCTATTTCTTATTTTCTATTTACTTATTATTATTTTATTGTATATTTAATTATAGATGTCTAATGTACTATTTATAATTCTTATATTGTACATTTAATTATTTTTAATACTACAATAGATGATTAATGTAATATTTTATTTCTTATACTGTATATTTACTGATTATTTATTTTAATATATATTTTCAAATAAATATTTAATCTATTTTTTCCATTTTTTATTGTTTATTTTTCTTATTTTGTATATTTACTTATTTTATTTTTTCGCTTTTATATCAAATGATAATATTACTATAATGTGTAATGTAATATTTCTGTTTCTTATCGTATATTTAATTATTATTTATTTCTATTGTATCTGTACATATAAAATATTTGTAAATAATAAAAAACGTAAAAGTAGACATTGTTTAGATAAATATTTATTGTAGTTTTCCTATTTCTTTTATTGTGATGTAGGCACAGATAATGGGTTTTATATTAACGTGTTTGATGTAAAATTATATATTTTCCTTTTATTTTTTAATCTAGTATTTTCGTTTTTAAATTGTTAATATCCATTTATTATATTTTCTTTTATTTTTAATGTAGTATTTTATTTTAAAATTGTATATGTCCATTATTATATTTTATATTACTTACTATTTTTTTCATTTTAAGATAGATGTTTAATGTAGTATTCAATTTTTAAAATTTTATATATTTACTTATTATTTATAGTCTCTTATATTATATATATATATATATATATATATATAT
Source organism: Moricandia arvensis (assembly GCA_905132765.1). NCBI lineage: Eukaryota > Viridiplantae > Streptophyta > Magnoliopsida > Brassicales > Brassicaceae > Moricandia > Moricandia arvensis. The sequence continues at coordinate 4,236 of CAJHQP010005822.1, forward strand.
ATATATTTCTTATATCATATATTATTTATTATTTTCTTTTACATTTTAAGATAAATGTTTATTGTAGTATTTCCATTCTTAAATTGTATTTTTATTTATTATTTTTTTCTTAATATTGTAGTATTATCTTTTACATTTTAAAATAAATTTTTACTGTAGTTTCTCCATTTTTAAATTGTATATTTACTTAATATTTTTTCTTATATTATATACTCTTTTTTATTTATTGTTATTTTTTTATATCAAAAGATAATATTACTATAGATGTTTAATATAATTTTCTATTTCTCAATATATTACTTAAATGATAATATTACTATATATGTTTAATGTAATATTTCTATATTCGAATATATTTACTTATTTTTTGTTTATTTTTATTTACTTACATTATCTATTTTAATGCCAATTTTTTATTTACTTACATTATCTATTTTTTAATGTCGCGTGGTATTTATCGAAGAAGAATTTTAAGCTGATGTGAACGATCTATGGAGCCAAAATAAATATTTATTTGTATCTATGGAGCCAAAATAAATTGTATATTTACTTATTATTTTATTATATTGTATATTTTTATTATATCAAATAATAATATTACTATAAATGTTTAATGTAATATTTATATTTCTGAATATATTACTTAAATGATAATATTACTATAGATGTTTAATATAATATTTATATTTATGGAATATATTTACTTAAATTATAATACTATTAAAGATGTTTAATGTAATATTTATATTTATGAATATATTTACTTAAATTATAATACTATTAAAGATGTTTAATGTAATATTTCTAATTATGAGTATATTTACAAAATCCTTATTAGAGAAAATATCATGTGGCATTGAAAAATTAAACCATGTAAGTAAATAAAAAATTGGCATTAAAAATAGAGAATGTAAGTAAATAAATCTTTATTTCAGTTTTTTTCATATTAAATTGTACATTTACTTATTATTTTTTCTTTTATTGTATACTTATTTTAATTTTTAATTTTTAATATCAAATGATAATATTACTATAGATGTTAAATATAATATTTCTATTTCTGAATATATTTACTTAAATGATAATATATTTACTTATTTTTATTTATTTTTATTTACTTACATTATCTATTTTAATGCCATTTTTATTTACTTACATTATCTATTTTTTAATGCCGCGTGGTATTTTCTCGAAGAAGAATTTTATGCTGATGTGAACGCTCTATGGAGCCAAAATAAATGATTATTTTAGTTTTTCCATTTTTAAATTGTATATTTACTTATTATTTTTTATTATATTGATATTAATTTAAATTATTTTTTATTTTAGTATATCAAATAATAATATTACTATGGATGTTTAATGTAATATTTATATTTCTGAATATATTTACTTAAATGATAATATTACTATTGATTTTTAATGTAATATTTCTTTTTCTGAATATATTTACTTAAATGATAATATTATTATAGATGTTTAATGTAATATTTCTATTTATGAGTATATTTACAAAATCCTTCTTCGAGAAAATATCATGTGGCATTAAAAAATAGACCATGTAAGTAAATAAAAAATTGGCATTAAAAATAGAGAATGTAAGTAAATAAATGCTTATTGTAGTTTTTTCATTTTAAATTGCATATTTACTTATTATTTTTTCTTATATTTTATACTTATTTTATTTTTTATTTTTTATTATATCAAATAATAATATTACTATAGATGTTTAATGTAATATTTGTATGTCTGAATATATATTTACTTAAATTATAATATTAAGATAGATGTTTAATGTAATATTTCTATTTCTGAATATATTTACTTATTTTTTATTTATTTTTTATTTACATACATTATCTATTTTTAATGCCAATTTTTTATTTGTTTACATTATTTATTTTTTAATGCAACATGCCATTTTCTCGAAGAAAGATTTTATGCTGATGTGGACGCTTTATGGAGCTTCAAAAGCCTTCCTTTTATTAGTATAGATTTCATCCATTGAAATGCTCATTTTTCGTTTTAGGAAATGACTAGAATAACATAGGAAAATTGTTATATTACTAAAATAGTATAAACCTTTTCAAAATTACTAAAATGTTTCTGGACCCCTAGTAAATTACAATGAATACCATTGCTTAGGTTTTTTTAATTGAAATTATTTTAATTAACAAATCCCATCACTAATTTGTGTATCAACATTATTATTTTTGTGATCAAAAGAGAAAGAAGACAATCAAACCGTCTTCATAATTCTGGTGGGAAAAGAAAGCACACAACTATATCTATTTGTAACACACATATTTCTCTCTTCGTCAACCCATTAGTCAAGATTGTTGTTTATCGTCTCGAAATGTCTTCTCCGATATCGTCTTTGCCGAAATTGTCTTCTCCGTAAGCGTTTCTACAAATCTTCTTCGCCGCAATCGTATCTAAGAAATAATCTTATCCGGTACGTTGTGGTTGAGTTTGATTTATGTTGTGACTGAGTTTGATTTATATTGTAGCTGAGTAATTTATAATGTTGTGGATGAGTTATTTTTCCATTATTGCTGAGTTATATATTATGTTGTGGGCTGACTTATTTTTCCTATTTCGGCTGTGTTATATATTATGTTGTGGCTGAGTTAATTTTTTACCGCGGCTGGTTATAAGTGCAGTTGTGGTTAAGTTAGTTTTATATTATGGGTGATATATATATGTGTGTATTTATATGAATGTTAGTGAAGATTGATAGGGCCTCATATTTACCACTATTGTGCCATGATATCAAGCCCTATTTAGAGTCTATTAATATGTGTTTGGAGTAATGTTTGAGAGTATTTCAGGTTCAGGTACGTTCTGGAGAACTATGGTGATTCTAGAGCTTTTAGAGATGCAGAACTACATAGATGCGTCAGATGTTATCTATGGATGGAGACTTTAAATACGGTGCGATTGAGCTAATATTTTGACAGAAGATATATCTTTGAGTTAGATTTTCAAATGCCACCGGTTTGAGGTTCATCTAACTTTTCAATCTAAAGTTATGCCCGTTTTAACTGGAGAGTCGTCTGTATTCCTCGCGAGAGGAAGCTGTCGAGAAGATGAATGAGTGTCGATCCGACGGCAGACAGCCCTTGTGTCGATCGAAGGTGATCCCAGAATACAGGAGCGACTTATTTTATGGCCAGAACTTAAGCTCAGAAGCCATCACAATTTATCAAAATACCCATGGACGACCTAAAACCCTATTTATATGTTATCTAAGCCATTGTTGACGACTACGCTTGATACGCTAAGGAAGCATTATTCTATATATTTTATAGGGTTAGGAGGGAAAATGATGAACTCCTTCATAGTCTTCTTGGAACTCCTTTGGTTCTTTATTTGATTTTTATTCTATAAATATTCTATTCATCTATGATTTTTGTGACAAAGATCATGTATGAGTAGATCTCTTGTTTGGTTTAGGGCTTATTAATGGTGTTGATGGATTATCTAAACAATAGAATTTCTAGGGTGATTACTAGATCTATCAATAGAATTGTGTTTCTTGCTTGTGTTCTAGAGTAGCTAACTAGAACTCTGATCATAGGATAGTTTGGCGCAAGCGAGAGCATGGTCTACTACCAGAATTAATAATGTTGAGCTAGGTTGCTAGAAACAAACGAGAGTTGATTTAGTTAATTTAGTGAACTTATCGAATTAGGTCATAAAGCTTGACTCAAGAGACCATCGATTGATGCACGATCATTGCCATCGATCGCCGGTCATTCTGTGAGAACAAGCGAGACCTGAGACATCAGAATTAGTCAATAGATTAGACTCACAGCGAGATATGGTCGTCTTTTACATTAGATATCGATTTCTATGATTACTACAATTTGACCTCTCTTAGCGCCGCTGTCGGGGAGCAAGGATTCACCATTAGTCTCAATTTGTTTGATTTAGTCTAGGTTTTTTTCTATATTAGTTTACTTACATAAAAATGTTTTCTTGTGTTTGAGGTACATACTAGTACTAGGAAGCAATAACGAAAGGATTTTTGGGTTCTTCAAAAAAAGGAAGCTGCTGATTTGCGCACGATCCATAATTTTACGAGGGCAGTCGACACCCTCCAAGCAGTGATCGCTAGCAAAGAGAAGCAAGCATCAATCAACACCAAACACTTCACCGTCGATCGATACTAACATCATGACATCGATTGACACCCACACTTCGCCGTCGATCGATACTACTTGCGAGAAGATAGAGAAGGTCGAAGTACACATACTTAGAGTTGAGAAGAATGGAATCATACGGGACAAAAGAGGTCGTGCGCACAACAGTGCAGGCAATTGATTCATGCACAGGGGACTACAATCCCTGATGCTACTGCTGTTACTGTGAATTATGGGATTGAATGACAAAAGGCACTTGAGACTACAACAGGCCTGAAAATTTCTATGCCAAAAGATCTGCGATTCATTGTTCTGCACCACAGAGGAATGTCTTTGAGCTGAGAAGCATAATGTGGTTCAAGAGGTGGCCACCAGGATTCCCATACTCTCTTGCTGGAGACGCAGCATGTTGGTTCAAGAGGTTGACACCAGGATCTCTCACTACCTGGAATGACATCACGAACACCTTCCTAACCAACTTTCTCTATGATAGTGAAGCAAATATGAAGATCGAGATGGAATCTATGCTGAGATATATGGTAGAGGAATAAGAGGAATATGGATATGGCGATCCGGGCAGAGAAGAAGAAGCTGATATTATCAATCTGACCTCGGCGTCGATCGAACTAAGATTTCAACATCGATCGACCCTAAGACCTCAGAATCGATTGACACTGACCCCATTTATCGATCGTCACCACTCGACATCGATGAAAGATCGAGTTATCTTCAGGACATTGCAGACTCGACACTAGAGAGCACCGATGTATCAAGTTGTTATTATGCTCCGAATGTAGAAAGAAAAATCACAATCATAGATCTCTTGGAGCCAAAGGATAAAGAACAACTTGGGTATTTGGATTCGAGTAGGAATGCCACTATGGAGCCAGAAGAATGGTTTGAAGATATGCATCAGAACTTGGAGCAGAAGCTTGATGATGATCAGAACACTTCGAGAATAGATCTGGAAAACTTCACCAAAAGCTAGCATCGATTTACACCAACCTGATATCATCAATCGACAGCCACCTACTGCATCGATCAACACCCCAAAGCCCATCATCGATCGATACCACCTAGCTGACATCTATCAACACTCATTGTTGGACGAACAGCCAAGTTACATGATTGAACCAGGACCGGTTGAGGAGAGAATGCACGTGTCCAAGGCCTCACATCTTGCTGCCCGGAAAACATCTACGACCACCTATCTGCACAGAAGAAGCTGGTTGATTTTCACAAAAAAAAGTGAAGAGGGTAAATGACCCAGTGAATTTTGTGGTTCCATGCGCTATATTTGAAGTTGAATTTCATATTCCACCAGATGGAATTGTTCATGAGGATCTCTACGTTGAGGTATTTGATGATCTTCAGCATACAGTTGTTTCTCAGAGAGTACTGAAGCATGAAGGTGACGTTGACAAGGACCATCGGTCGCAGCATCGGTCGACACCATCATTGATGAATCGTTCGACGCCACCATTGAACATCTATCGACATCAAAACTAGAGCGTTGATCGACACTCATCACGGATCAGAGCAGAATGAGTTTCAAGTGTTTTGTAATCTTTTTCTGGGGGGAAAGAAGAGGAGGAATTGGAAGAAGAGAAAAATGATCAAGGAAGGTCCTCGGCTATCATTGATTCCCCACTTCTCATATGGTGTCAGAAAATACAGTGCGCAGCAGATGCTTCTTTCAGCCATTTGCAAAGCTTCGAGCACTTCTTATTGCTGAAATGATAGACAAAGGAGAAGAGTCAATGGAGGCTTTCACAAAAGGGTGATAAAGCTAAAGATATTGGACATTGGGAATTGTTTTGGAGCAAGTTCCCAAACTCATCCGAACTGAATCAGAGTTTCAATATGTCAAGCTAAAGACTAAAAACAAGCGCTGATTGGGAGGCACCCACTGTTTAGTAAGTTTTAATTAGATTTTATTATTCATTTATTACTAATTTTCGTATTTATTTATTTCAGCTTTTAAAAAAGATATCAGAGGAAGATAGATTGCGCAGAAGCATCGATCGACACTTGATCACTATCGATCGACGACGGATCAAACCGAGCATCGATCGATTTCCACTTATCCGTGTCAATCGACAATCACCATTAGCAAGTAGTTATATCGTTTTCCTTGTTAAATTTGGTCCTTATGATTTATTTCTTCACCAATCTTAGACTGTATAACACTGGTGATAGTGTTGTTTAAGTCTGGGGGAGGTACTATTGATATCGTGTTCTATTTTGAGTTTTATATTCTATAAATTAAAAAAAAAGAGAGAAGAAACTTCGAGATTTACCATCGATCGATTTTGAAGTATCAACATCTATCGACCATGGAACATGACCATCAGTCGACATCAACATCGTGACATCGATCGATACTCTTTTACAAAGTCTGGTATCAAGTTTTCTCTCTTAAGCTATTTACTTATGATTTGATTTTTTCTAACCAATCTGGGGCGGATTACACTAGGGACAGTGTAATTTAAGTCTGGGGAAGGTTCGCTAACGCTATTTATTTGTTTTTAAGTTTTATTTTACAGCTATATTAGTTTTCAAAAAACTTTTATTGAGTCAAGAAAGACACTATGATCAAGATATTTTATTGACTAACCACACTTTAAAACCATTCTTAGAAGGTTGTCTGCAGAGATTACTAGAGATACCAAAGTTGATCATTATGCCGCTATTATCACACTTGCTTAGAAAGTTTGAAGGAACCGAAGATGATTTCCAACACTAATCCTGACATTCTTTGCTTGATCTGGGATTTGGTATGCAGTGGATCTGATACCTTCTGCAAGTCCGGAAGGTAAAATTTTGTTTGCTTCTGATTCCCCTCTCTCCCCTTCAGATTAAAAAAGGAGTCAAACAAGATTTGGTGGCTACAACCATTAAAAGTTGATTCATATGATCCTAGAAAGAGACAAAGTCAAAAAGAAGTGAAAAAAATCATTAGGGCTTGATTCATGGAAGCCTATCCAAATATCTTAGTCAATTAAAAAATAAAATGATACCCTCAAAAGAAGGGAGATACTGACTGAGAAGAAGTGAGAGAAGTGAGAAGAGAGAGAGAGAGAGAGAGAGAAAATGGATCAAAGAAGACTACTTATGTGCTCAGATACTTGCAGGGGTAAGAGTCCATGTGTCCTTTGATCGATAATCCAAGGTAAAGCATACATATTTATTTTATGCAAAGAAATGAAATCAGTAAAGGGGAGAGTCAAGCTAGTACTTGCTAAGTTGTTGGTAGAATGGAAATGGTTGCTATATTAGGATATGGTATATAAAGTTCCTCTCTGATTGACTTGATAGGATGTGTTTGCAACAAAGTAAAGTGGTAGTTATACTTAGAAATTATGTGAGTCTTCGATTTTCAAAACCTCTCTCACAGGGTTATTTGCTTGAGGACAAGCAAAAGGTTAAGTCTAGGGGAGTTGATAGGGCCTCATACTTACCACTATCGTGCCACGATATCAGCCCTATTTAGAGTCTATTATATGTGCTTGAGTATGTTTTAGAGTATTTTCAGCTTCATGTATGTTCTGGAGAATCTTGGCGATTCTGGAGCTTTTAGAGATGCAGAACTACATAGATACGTCAAGTGTTTATCTATTGATGGAGACCTTCCTTCGGTGCGATTGAGCTGATATTTTGACAGAAGATAGATCTTTGAGTTAGATTTCCAATGCCACCGGTTGAGGTCCATATGACAGTTAAATCTAAAGTTATGGTCGATTTACTGGAGAGTCGTTTGTATTCCTCGCGAGAGGACGCTGTTGAGAAGATGAATGAGTGTTGATCGACGGCACAGACTTGGTGTCGATCGAAGGTGATCCAAAAGCCAGGACCGACTTGTTTTATGGCCGACTTAAGCCCGTAAATCATCACAATTTACCAAAATACCCATGGACGACCTAAAACCATATCATATGTTTTCTAAGCCATTGTTGATGGCTACGCTTGATACGCTAAGGAAGCATTATTATATCTACTGTTATAGGGTTAAGAGATAAGGGAGGAACTCCTTCAGAGTCCTCCTGGAGTTAAGTCTGGGGGAGTTGACATGGCCTCATATTTACCACTATTGTGCCATGATGTCAGCACTATTTAGAGTATATTATTTGTGTTTGGAGTATGTTTTAGAGTATTTTCAGTTTCTTGTACGCTCTGGAGAACTTTGGTGATTCTGGAGCTTTTAGAGATGCATAAATGCATAGATTCGTCAGCTGTTTATCTATTTATGGAGACCTTCCTACGGTGCGATTGAGCTTATATTTTGACAGAAGATAGATCTTTGAGTTAGATTTCCAATGCCACATGTTTGAGGTCCAAATGACGGTTAGTTCTAAAGTTATGCCCATTTTACTGGATAGTCGTCTATCTGCCTTGCGAGAGGAAGCTGTCGAGAAGATGAATGAGTGTCAATCGACGGTACAGCCTTGGTGTCGATCGACAGTGATCCCAGAAGACAGGACCGGGTTGTTTTACGGCCAACTTAAGCCCATAAGCCATCACAATTTACCAAAATACCCATGGACGACCTAAAACCCTATTGATATGTTTTCTAAGCCATTGTTGACGGCTACGCTTGATAAGCTAAGGAAACATTATTCTATCGATTATTATAGGGTTATGAAGAAGGGAGGAACTCATTCAAAGTTCTCCTAGAACTCATTAGGTTCTTTATTTGATTTCTATTCTATATTTATTCTATTCATCTATGATTTCTATGACAAAGATCATGTCTGAGTAGATCTCTTGTTAGGTTTAGATTTTATTAATTGTATTGGTGGATTAGCCAAACAATAGAATTGCTAGGGTAATTACTAGATCTATCAATAGAATTGTGTTTATTGGTTGTGTTTTAGAGTAGCTAACTAGAACACTGATCATATGATAGTTAGGCGCAAGTGAGAGCATGATCTACTACCAGAATTAATCATGTTGAGCTAGGTTGCTAGAAACAAACGAGAGTTGATTTAGTTAATTTACTGAGCTTATTATATTAGGTCATAAAGCTTGACTCAAGAGACCATCGATTGATGAAGGATCATTGCCATCGATCGACGGTCATTTTGTGTCAACAAGCGAGAGCTGAGACATCGGACTTAGTCAATAGATTAGACTCGCAGCGAGAGCTTGTCGTCTTTTACATTAGATATTGAATTATATGATTAATAATCTTAGCTTATATCCTCTATAATCCACTTTCCTAAACCCTAGATCTAACTCTTTATTATTATTATTTATTTACCAATCAATCAATTATCTGCTATAGTTTATTTACTGCTTATTAATTTGTTTGCCTAGCTTAATCGCGACTGTATTAAGTTTATTGTGTGCCCACGCTCCATGTGGATTCGATCTCTAAATACTACAATTTGACCTCTCTTGGCAGAGTAGTTCGTAGGGTTAATTTGATAGAGTTTGCATTGAAATATGTAAAAAACCTCATGTCAAAGATCAAGCACGAGATTACCATCCAAGACTCTATGTTGAAGGGGCTTCAAATCTAGAAAATAAAGAGATTAATCACAATATCCATATGGGAGAATTCTATCATGTTAGAGAAGCAATAGGACGGGATATATGGGAACACCTGAAGCAGTTTCCTAATGGAATAATTGCTACTCTAGCTGAACGCAAAAGCGTGTGGTCTGGTAGGACTGTACACTATCTACTATGTAGACAACTGCGAGTATATAAGAAGGAGATTTGGAGTCTCGTTGGTGATGAACCTATCAGGTTTAGCTTACACAAATTTGGTGAGATCACTAGGTTTAACACAGATCCAGTCTCAAGATAAAGTTTTGAACATGACCAATACAAAGCGTTTTGGGAGGAGTTGAATCTGCTGATTGGGATGGGACCGAAGTTAGATGAACTGAGGGCAACATTAGAGGTCGGTCCGGCCTGAAAAGCGTAAATGGTTAGGGCTTTTACTTCTTCAAGCCATGGGACTTTATGCTTTGCATCATAATTCTAGGATACCATTTGAAAGTGCAGAAATAGTATTGATGATGAAGACTTGATGATTTATCCATGGGGTAGGTGACATATGATGTTCCTTGAAATAAGATTAATTTAATTCGCAAGGAAGGTCATACACCATAAGCGGCCTGAAGGACGTGTTATTGGTTTGAGCGTATGAATCTGTCACTTGCTTTGGAGAGCGTTTTGTGAGAGTGGTCTATGAGCAAGAAGTTCTGATTTTTCGATGGGGTGGAAAGAGTACACATTCAAGTTTTTCTACTACTATCTCTGAGGAGATCAGAGATCATGGCGAGGTAAGGTTTCATGCTGAGTTCTTACTTATTAGGTGGCTGATTATGAGTATTTGATGGTTGAGTTATTATCTAGTAGATGGCTGACTTATTCGTTTTTGATGGATGAGTTATTAAGTATTTTGATGAGTTATGAATTATTTGATGGATGAGATATGAGTTATTTCTTGGCTGAGTTATTAGTTATTGTTGAAGGTGCGTGTGCGAAAAATGGTTATGAAGGACTCTGAACAAGAGATATTTCCTGTGTGGCCGGGTGAAGCAGATGACCCACAACTCGTTAACTTGAACATACATACATGCAGATAGGTTTGTTAGAGGTTTTTGGGAAGTGCAGAGGAATGAGAAGAATAAAAAAAATGGACTCTGGGCCACCCACTAAGAAGCATAGAAAGTTAAGACACAAAAGGACGTGAAAAGGATTTGAGGGTGAAGCTTCAACAAAGCGAAAGGGTGTTAGCGAGTAGGAAGGTAGGCAAAATATGGGGAACAATACGACTCTGCATATCATAATGACTACTCTGGATAATATTTCCAGAAAAATTGACAACTATGATGGAAGATTTGAGATCTTTGAGTCGCGCTTAACTATATACGATTGCAACTTCAGAGAATTAGCCCAAAAAAATTTCAAATATGGAGAAGAACATTGGTGAAATGGTCCAAGTTGCAGTGGATGAGCGTCAGAAAGTTATGGGGGTAGGGGAAAGTGCTGGAAACTATGATTTCATCCCAAAAGTCCCGAACCATCTTTACTGATGGGCTCACCACACAATTTACCGTAGTAGTCCGTCAATAGTCCAACGAAAGCAAAGACTCGTGATGAGGAGCATGCTAAGGCCAATGCCAAGGTTTGGGGGCTAAGCTGAATTTAGAAGATTAAGTTGCTAAGAAGGCCAGTGAGGTGAAAAAAAAATTGGTTGACGAGTTTGGTACCGGCAGTGCTACTGATGGTGATTTCATTATTGTTTCTCCTACTAAGGCCCCAGGCCTATGGACGCGGCTGTAGGGTAAAACCAATACAGAAAGAAGATGAGGTAAAAAACAAGGATGTGGGTGAGTTACAAAAAAAGGAGGCGACTGAGTTATAAAAAAAGGATGCCGCTACTAAGAAGGAGGCGGCTGAGATAAAGAAAAACAAGCTGAGTTAAAGAAGCAAGCTTCTAAGAAGAAGGAGGCTGAGTTAAATAAGCGAAAGGTGGCTGAGTTAAAGAAGGAGGCCCATGCTCCAAAAAAGGACAACACGTTCATATAAGCCTATTTATTACCAATTTTAGGCTATGTTATCAGTTCTACTTAGGGTCTATTATGTGTGTCTAGACTATGTTTTAGAGTCTTTACAGGTCCAGGTACGTTTTGGAGATATATGGAGATACTTGGAGCTTTTGGAGCTTTAGAGGAGAAGAATCCATAGCTGATCATTTAGAGAGTCGAAGTACAAGACAGTCGTCGATCGACGACACTACCTTGGCTTCGACCGATGTTACAAGAACAAGGTTGATATATGTTGCACACTTGCCATCGATTGATTGCCCAATCACAGACCATAAGATTACAAGATTACCCCTGGACAAGTTTTAACCTAAATATATTATTTATGCCATTGTCGAAGGCAGAAGGAGAGGAGAGGGAGAATGTTCTTGAGAGTTTAGTTTTCTTTTAGAGTTTTAGGGTTTTTAGGTAGAAGATTCATAACTCCTTAGGGAGATTTTTATTGTAACCCTAATATTTATCTATGTATTATATTTAGACTATTGCTCTTTCTTTGATTATGTCTAAGTAGTTATCAACTAGATTTAGGGTTGAATGATAACAATCATGGATTAGCCCAAAAATAGGATTACTAGGTTAAGTTAATATTAACAATTGAGTTGTACTTCATGCTTGCATTCTAGAGTAGCTAACTAGGATCTCGGAAGTAGGACATGGACGACTACGAGAGTAGGTTTTGTGCAGAATAGACTCCATTTAACTAGGTTGTTAGGTGAATGCCAAGAGCTGGTCTAATTAGCTTGGTGAACCTTATCAAATCTCGTTTACATTTCCTTCTAATTTCACCGTCAATCTACATCAGGCCTTAGCCGTCGATCGATGGTCTTTCCTTTTGCTCGCATACGAGATATTGAGTTAAAAGATCAAAATAGTTAATATTTGAGTTCTAGAATATTTACATTTCCATGTTTCATATTCCCTATAATCCATTAAGCTTGGAAACCCTTGATCTAGAATATTTACATTTGCATCTAGTTAGTTAAATAACATATTTTCATATTTACATTATTATCATATTTCCATATTGCATCTATACCTCTTGATAAGGAATATTTCCTTAAATGATTGTTTACTATTAATATATATATTGTATACCTTAGCTTAGTCTTTAGAAATAAGAAAACTATTGTGTGCCATTGCTCTCTGCGGACTCGAATCCCTAAGTACTACACATGATATCTCTGGGCAAGAGTATTATTTGCTGTTTAAGGATTAGGTTAATTTGATAGTTAAATGTTTAGGATATCATACCCTGCTAGAACAATAAACACACCCATGTCAAATTTGGCCGTCCGTTTATACGGGAAGCATTTGGCGCCGGTTTGCCGGGAAAGCATTATCGCCATTAGATTTAATTTCTAGGATTTAGTCTAGGTTGTTATTACTTTCGAGGTTACTAAACTCTTATTTTCCTTTGTTTTTCAGGTACATGCAAAAGAAGTACCATGAGCAATAAAGGACAAGAACTACTATTCTCATACCCGGAAAGACTCGAATGTACGATCCGCAAAGGAAGACGACAAGCATCGATCAAAACACTTACATAGCATCGATCGACACTTCTTTACAGACATAATCGACCGACATTGATTGCACCACATCGATCGACAACAACTTACACGCATCGATCGAAGTAGCAGACGAGTTTCAGATGGTTGCAGACTTTAGTATTGGTTCAGGATGAGGGTGGAGACTTGCATGACCACGACGGTCATCTGCATAATGCAGCAGGTGAAAATATAGAAGATCAGGGGACTGTAATCCTTCATAGAGAAGCAGAAACGTAACTAGACCCTGCAGTAACTCTACCTGAAGCTAATGCCCAAGTTGCTCAGAGAACACTAGCTGACTACACCATCCAGACTAGTTCTACGCCAAAAAGATCCACCATTCGTCTCCAGCTTTTCAGAGAAACGATTTGAGATCAGGCCCGCTTTCGTTAGACTTGTAGTGCAGACGCCTTACCATGGTTGCGACATGAGCACCTATGGATCTTCTTGAGTAATTTGAGATCTAGTGAATGCTATTAAAGCCAATGAAGTCCCTGAGGACTATATATTTTGCAAGCTCTTCAAGTAATCACTTGCTGGACAAGCCTCATATTGGCTTAAGCCAGTTACGACCAGGATCTCTGACATCCTGGACTGACATCAGAACACTTTCTTGCATTAACTTCTTGATGACGCGAGAGAGCAGAATATATGATGAGCAAGATTGCTACTTTTTCACAAGAGCCTTTAGAGTCTTTCAGAAACTCATGATCAGATTCAAGTCACTACCATAAAGAATTCTCGGCGCATTACGGGCTTTTAACGAAGTGCAGCTTGCTTGAACTTTCTTCAGAGGTATTGATTACTGTATCATATGGGGCTTTAGACACAGCTAGTGAGGGGAATTTAGTTCTGAAGAGCTACAAGATTGATTGAGAATCATGGCATCCAACAGCAGTACCAAGAACACAGATTTTGAGAGAAGAATCATCTCCAGCTTTGTAGCAAAAAGCAAATGAAGATGTCAAACAAAAATATGGATAATGTTTAGAAATTTCTCAAGAAAGCATGTACTTTTGCAGCAGTACAAGCATAGAGTTTGGAGATGATGAGATGAACGAAGAAGCATGTGAACTACATTGGTGGGAAATGTTTCTAGAGACAAGGGATCCAGTTCTATACAGGGGACTCCTATGGTAATGCGTCAAAGGAGTAACTTTAATCAGGATTCACAGCGCGGAAAAGTCGCTTCAAAAACAAGCCAAGGACTTATGGATTTTATTACTACCAGCATCCTCCTCAAAGGCTCATGAAAGCAAGATCGAAGCAATGGTTGCATAGTTTTAGAGGGAAAGCAGAAGATGACTGTGGATATCAATGGAATATAGAGATGCTCTGTACCTCAACTCGAATACCAGTTCGAAAAACTCAACACCCATGTGAACAAGTTGCGAGAATGTCAAGTGATGCAAAAAAGTGTAAACAATTAGGAGGCATGAGAGCCTGATTAAGGGAGAAATATGGAGGCGCTGATAGAAGCTCCCATCGTCAATGCATTGATTGATGCTTCCAGGATGATGTCCTTAAGAGAGAATGGTGTGCAGTCTTTAAAATCTCTTCTCGAAGTCCTTCTGCTTTCGGAACGTTTACTCGACCATTGAGTAACAAGGTTCCATCATTGGAAACTTGATATCCTCTAAAATTACCTTCATTCAGCTCTTCTCGAATCTTCTTTAGGTTCTCGTCTCTCATTTGTGCTTCTCGGATACAAGTAAGTAAACCGGCTTGGCTCACTGCTTGTAATCCTAAAGGTTCTCCTTCCTCTCCTTCCAAGGCAGCCAAACTAATCATCTTGCACTCTTCTTCAAGATTCTGAAGTTCCTTTTCAATTTCCACATCAACTTTCCTTCGGCTCAAAGCATCAGCAACAATATTTGCTTTTCCTGAATGGTATATGATCTGCATGTCGTAGTCAGCTACAAACTCCATCCATCGCCTTTGCCTTAGGTTCAAATCAGGTTGAGTGAAAAGATACTTAAGGCTTTTATGGTCGGTGAACACTTGGATCTTCTCTCCATATAGATATGATCGCAAAATCCTAAGAGCAAATACTACTGCGGCTTCGTGTGAATCGACTAACGTCAAGCGACACAGACGTCCAAGCATCAATCGACATAATGACGTAAGTATCGATCGATAGTGCGACCTCAGCATCGATCGACAGATGAGGAAACCAGTTCGATTGCCGTACGATTGAGTCTCGCTGCTTAGCACTGGAAGAAACTGCCAGGGTAATGAATACGAAAGTGGATAATGGAGCATCGATCAATGGCATGTTTTGGCCATCGAACGACATCAGACGCAAACCAGATCAAGAACTTAGAGCAGAATATACAAATATTGTTTATCTCAGGTCAGATCAGTTTGGAATTTTCAGAGATACAGAAGGACGTGCACGAGCTCTATATGGAAGAATTCTAAACATACCTAAGGAGGATGTAGCAGATGCCCTAGTTATGGCTACTGTATCGGGAAATTTATTTGGACAACAGCCATCAATCGACTTACGAGTACAAGCATCGATCGACAGCAAGGAACATAAGAACATGCCAATCCGCAATGATCCATACATTCCCAAAAATCAAATATCGATCGATGACAGACATCCTGCATCGATCGACACCATTCCAGGGGTAAACCAGTTTTGTACCTCAAATTCTTTATGTTCAGGAAGTCCACGATCAGTCAACTGGATAAACCCAGTACTGATTGACGAGTCGTATAGAGCATGGAATGAGAGCGTATGATTCCATTGGGAAAGAAAGATGAGTATGGCATCTACAAAGATGAGTATGGCAATGCATGATCTCTAGACGGTAGAGCCGTGAATGTGCAAAGAGAAGACATCAGAGAAGTTCTAGAAAGAGCTATTATGTTTACCAGAACATGCAGCAAAAATTTATATGTCTATGAAGAAGCAAGAGACATGCAGCAGAGCAGAGATTGACAAAATCGTGCATGAGATCTACAAAGCTCAAGAGATGTCATTGGATGATTCCTACAAGAGGCTTGATGATGTAGATTATCCTATAGACAAGTGCCTCACCGGTTTGACTACACGCATGGATGATATGAAGAAAGATTTGGATACTATTCGAAGACATCATGCGATTGGGACAAACAGAGAACATCGATCGAGGGCAGCATCAAGCCATCGATCGATACTGAATTTGATAGACAAGAGTCCGCATCAGAAAAACAATTAGAAGACAGGTTCGATGAGATTACCTTTTCTCAAAGCCTGATGAAAGAAGATATCTCTCAGCAATTGGAGGATATATCAGAGACTACAGCTGCCATACTTTGAATGCTACAGTGCAATATTGAGAATCTACAAAGGCGAATGCATTCAGTGGAGGTTGCTAAGAAGATCATGAAGAATGAAAAAGGTAGAGAAGATGAGGCAATGAGAAGCTTCGTTGGTACATGGTTTCAGAAGGGCAAAGAAGATGTAGACACTTGTTTTCCAAGTGTTGATCCACCTCTATTCTAGACAGAGAGTTCAAACGTCGAGCTAAGACTATAACTAAGTGCTGAGTGGGAGGCAACCCACTGTTTAGTAACTTTTATTTAGTTTTTACTTAAACTACTAGGTTTACTTTTTTTTTACAGAGTGTTTGAGTTCACCATCGTCGACACCATAGAAGCACCCTCATTCGACAATGGATCGCGAACATCGATCGACCACACCTGCATACCATCGATTGACGCTCTCTTACAGAGGGAGATATCTAATTTCTCTCTTAAACTATTTAAATATGATTTGATTTTTCCTAACCAACCCGGGATGGATTACACTGGGGACAGTGTAATTTAAGTCTGGGGGAGGTTCGCTAACGCTATTTATTTGTTTTTAGTTTTATTTCTATACTATATAGGTTTTTTAAAAAGTTTTATTGAGTCAAGAAGAGGGGACCATGATCAAGATTTATCATTGACTAACCACACTTTAGCAGAATTCTTAGAAGATTATTTGCAGAGATTACTAGAGATACCAAAGTGGATCATCTTGCCGCTATATTACACTTGCTTAGAAAGTTTGAAGGAACCGAAGCTGATTTTTAATACTAATCCATAAATTATTTGCTTGCTCTGGGACTTGGCATACTCTTGGATCGGATTCCTTTTGCAAATCTGGAAGGTAAAAGTCTATGTGCTTCTGATTCCCCTCTCTCTCCCCTTCAGATAAAAAAGGGAATCTAACAGGATTTGGTGGACACAACCATTAAGGCTTGATTTATATGATTTTAGAAAGAGATAAAGATCAAAAAGAAGTGAACATGATCTGGTGGCAAAAATCATTTTGGCTTGATTCATGGAAACTTGTTCAAATATCTCAGCCAGTTACAAAAATAAAATGATACCCTAAAAGGAAGGGAGATATTGACTGAGAGAAGTGAGAAGAGAGAGAGGAAAGGGGCAAGAGAAGACTACCTATGTGCTCAGATACTTGCAGGGGTAAGAGTCCATATATCCTTTGATTGATACTCCCAAGGTAAAAGCCTGCACTTTTCTTTTATGCAAAAAAAAATGAAATCAATAGAGGGGCGAGTCAGACTAGTATTCGCTAAGTTATTGGTAGAATGAATTTGGTTGATATACTAGGATATGGTATATGAAGTTTTTCTGTGATTGAATTGATAGGATGTGGTTGCAACAAAGTAGGGTGATAGTTATACTTAGAAAATATGTGAGTCTTCGCTTTTCAAAACCTCTTTAGCAGACTTGTTGTTGCGGCCAACAAACCCGCAGCTCGTCCAGAACCTCACCCAACTGTCCATACCAACCCGTGTAGAGGTTCCAGCGACATAGGTCCAGTCCAAGGAGAATATCTCATCAACCAGAAGTTCTTTTGGAGTGAAACCAATTTTAAAAGAAGGATTACTCATCAAGGAAGCACTGAGGCTTTGAATTTCAAGAAAAGACCCACGGAACAAGAAGTTATGGATTTTACAAATGGAGGTTTCCCAGCCCATCCAGTTGCGAGGTTCAGCCTTTAGAAGTGAAGATCAGTCCAACCAAGAAGCGGCCTTATTCAGAATCAAAGATGGGCTTCAAGAGGATTTATTAGCTTTCCAGAGAGCCCGAAATAAGGAGAATTGGTCATGGAAAACCAAGATACAATCAATTTCCCAAAACCGGTCAAACCGATATCAATTGGGGAAAGTTTCAACCAATTCGATTTTGCTCGAACCAAACCTTTCTATTGGGAGCCAGGAGACACTCTTAGACATCCAGAAGGTATAAAAGAAGTCCTAGGCGTCCTAACATGCTCCAGAAACCAGAGGATTAGGAGAATCCTCATTAACCACAACTTACCATATTTGGAGCCTTGGTATTTAAAAGTCCAACAGCTACTTCTTCAGCTCCTGCACGAGTTTAAGACCTTCCAAGCCATCAAGAGGGTTCCCAGGAAGCTATCCTATCCTCTCAAACCATCCAGATTCAAAGGGAATCAAGTTCCCCATTTATGGCTAAGCAAATCACCTCCAACAGCCATAAAATCTCCCAAGATCACTCCTTTGAAGACTCAACTTTATTTGCAAGTTATTTTTGTTTCCTTGTCTTGTTTATGACCGTTAGGTCTTGTCTGAGTCCCCTTAGTCGAGCCTATAAAGCTCAAGTCGTCCATCCATTGTAAACACACCATTTTTCCAGCAATAAGAATTTTCCAGTTTTCTAGTTTTCTTAAAACTATTGTCTTAAGTCTTTAGAGTTTGTGAGAATCAGCTCCAAAGCACCACGACTTATCAAGCCTCCATTCCATAGAGTCTTGTGGCGTCCTCAATCCATCCTCACTTCCATCCCATTCGTTTTCCAAGCTTGAGAGTGATACACATCCAGCAAGCAAAGCACCATCTCATTCCATATCGATCATCTTTTGATTAGGCTGAGAGTGATACACATCCAGCAGCCTAATTCCATCCTATCTATCCTTTTTATTTGCTTATTTTCATTTTTTATTTCATTGCATAAACCGCATCTCATTTGTTTTCCATTTGTTTCAGGTTTGCAAGGTAGATTCCAGCAATATCGATAAATCGATCATCTCTTGGTCGATCCGATTTGCCCATCCATCCACCATCAGGACGACCCCCATTCTGGGCTGTAACATTTTGGTATCAGAGCTAAACTTCCTGACTCAGGTTACATCTATCCTTGCATCTAAATATTTAGTTTTGCATTTGTTTGCATCATAAACCGAAAATCCATAAAAACTGTCCTTTGTTTCAAGTTTTGTTTCTGAATTTTTTTTGTGTTCTTGCTGTTCATCCTCTTAGGAGCCACGAAAAATAAAAGAAAAGATTAGTTTGATTCAGTTTGCATTTCATTTAGTTTCGAAATTGTGTTAGTTCCCTTTTAATTTTCTTTCCATAATCGAAAACTGCCAAAAAAAAATCTGCATTTGAATTGTTTCCTTTTTATTTGTTTTGCATATCAAGGCTAAATCAAAACTCAAAAAAAATCATCCTAGTTATTTTCCTATCTCATATTAGCTGATATATTTCGTGCTTGCATCAGAAAACCAAAAATAAAAATAACTTTTGCTTAGTTATTTCATTTCGGTTCATACTTGCATAATTATCGGTTTAGATTAAGTTTCATTAGTGCATTTGCTTTTATTTTGATTCGACCAGAACTTCCCATACCTTCACTTGCTCTTTGAGATTTTTTTCAGGAAGCAATGGTAGAGGAAGCACACGGCCATACTCTAAGGGTCACAATGAACCAGCAGTTGGCAGCTCTACAAGAGCTCAAGGACAAGATTTCTCAGCTGGAGAAAATGAACAAAGCACAAGGCCAACGACCTCAACCAGGAGAAAGAAGTTTTGTGAATGCACCAGAGGCTGCATATGTTGAGCCTAAGCCACCAGACCCTTCAAGGATCAACCAACATCCAACTTCTAAATCCCACAACCATCATGTTCTTAATTATCGGTTTGATTATAGTGATGTTGCTGATAAAGTTCAACTCTTTACTTTTTCAGGGAAGAGAGGTTATCTAAGGTGGGAAAGGAACACTGATGAATGGTTCTACTACAACAACATCCAGAGAAAGGAGAGGTTGTCTTATGCCATTGATCAACTTAGAGATGATGCCTTTAAGTGGTGGATACAAGAAGAAGATGATAGATGGTTTTACAAGGAGCCAACTATCAAAACGTGGAGAGCCTTAAGGAAGTCATGAGGCATGAGTTTGCACCAGATTACACAAGTTCTGAAATCCAGGAACTATATCCAAGGAGGTATCCAACTCATGTTCCCAAAGATGCAAGAAGAGAGGTGTCAAAGAAGGACAAAGAAGCTTGCCTTCACAAGGCAGCATGCGGCCAAACCAAGTCCACACCACTGGCCATTTCTTAGACCAGAAGAGAGACATCCCAGAGGCCAGGGAGATGAGTAAAAGTGTCGGCCAAGACACTTTGAGCAGGACCAAAACAGAACCAGAACCAGCTACTATGCAAGTAAAGGCTAAGGTAAGTCCTACACTTGATAATATGGTTCATGACTCATCTACTACTTGTATGATGCACTTTTCTTTGTCCAAGAGTGTTATTACAGGTCTTATGGAGCCTATATCCCACGGAGATGACACCCCAGGGCCTTACCTTCCAATGGACCAGAAGAAGTCTCAAGACATGGTGCCACTCAAATTAGCTTAAAGAAGCAAAACCAGTAACCAAAGTATCAAACCAAGGTAAGTGTTTAACATCACCTTTAGACACTGGTTTAAACGTGTATATCCTTGGTACAGGGATACCAGATGAGAGCCATATGCTTACTGAAGTTCAAAAGGCCAAACCAGAACATGAGCTCAATCAAAATCCACACCACAAGTGGAAACCGAAAACTGAACAAAGGATTGTTCAAGTGCTAAAGCCTGAGGTACATTTCACTCTAAATCAGAATTTTCTTATTAACTCCATGACAGGATTGATATACTTGTCTTGTCCAAGGGATTGTGAAATAAGTACAGGAAACCAAGGAGTGTGCACTGCCCAAAAGGAAGAAACACCAACCAAGATGTTTTTAGTTTCTGACCAGAAACTAGACCAAGGCGATTTTGAATCCTTGCCATTCAAATCCACCAACACTGAGGTATTCTTTGGTAGTACCACGTCCTTAGCATCTAAATTCTTTGATATGATACACTTGTTCTTGTCAAAAGTGCCAAAATCAGATTGTAGAATAAGCTTGAAGCAAGCACAAGAGTTCACTACTGCCACAGCTATGTTAAAGGTTAAGTGTTCAATGTTCTTATCAGTTTATAAGTCCATTTTCTTTGGTATAATACACTTGTCTTTGCCAAGATGTTTTGATCCAGGAATAATTCAAGAAGGACACAAAACCGAACTGATGTATCACAAGAAGTGATCATACCTACCAAGGTAAGAAGTTGCAAAAGAGGCAGCCATCCAACCACACTTGTCCAAAGAAGAATTTCATTCTTCATCATGCTGATGCAACTAAGGTAAATTCGACCATAACACATTCTTTTCATAAAAATCCAGTATCAGATATGATTCACTTGGTTTTTGTCCAGAATGTTGAGAATATTTCAGGTTGCAAAGAAGAAAGCTTCAAAGAGATCCCACCGGATCAACTTTTGTTGCTAGGAGAATCAACTCCAATGATGGTCAAAAACGAGGCTACCAAAAGTCTGAAGGACCATCAACCCCAGAAGAGATGCAATGACCATGTTCATGATAGAGGCGTGATCATTTCCCATCTTTTCAAAGAAGAGCCACCAGATGCACAATCCATCCCCAAACCAAAACAATACCGAGGTAAGACTTTGGAATCTCAAAAGAGAATGAAACCTGACTTGCTCTATCTTGGTGCAGGTTATCCAGTTTTGAGGTCAAAACCTTCACAAGGGGAGGGAATGTTGCGGCCAACAAACCAGCAGCTCGTCCAGAACCTCACCCAACTGTCCATACCAACCAGTGTAGAGGTTCCAGCGACATGGGTCCAGTCCAAGGAGAATATCTCATCAACCAGAAGTTATTTTGGAGTGAAACCAAATTTTAAAAGAAGGCTTACTCATCAAGGAAGCACTGAGGCTTTTAATTTCAAGAAAAGACCCACGGAACAAGAAGTTATGGATTTTACAAATTGGAGGTTTCCCAGCCCATCCAGTTGCGAGGTTCGGCCTTTAGAAGTGAAGATCAGTCCAACCAAGAAGCGTCCTTATTCAGAATCAAAGATTGGATTCAAGAGGGATTTATTAGCTTTCCATAGAGCCAGAAATAAAGAGAATTGGTCATGGGAAAAACCAAGATACAATCAATTTCCCAAAACCGGTCAAACCTATATCAATTGGGGAAAGTTTCCAACCAATTCGATTTGGCTCGAACCAAACCTTTCTATGGGAGCCAGGAGACACTATTAGACATCCAGAAGGTATAAAAGAAGTTCCTAGGCGTCCTAACATGCTTCAGCAACCAGAGGATTAGGAGAATCCTCATTAACCACAACTTACCATATTTGGAGCCTTGGTATTTAAAAGTCCAACAGCTACTTCTTCAGCTCCTGCACGAGTTTAAGACCTTCCAAGCCATCAAGAGGGTTCCCAGGAAGCTATCCTATCCTCTCAAACCGTCCAGATTCAAAGGGAATCAAGTTCCCCATTTATGGCTAAGCAAATCACCTCCAACAGCCATAAAATCTCCCAAGATCACTCCTTTGAAGACTCTACTTTATTTGCAAGTTATTTTTGTTTCCTTTTCTTGTTTATGACCGTTAGGTCTTGTCTGAGTCCCCTTAGTCGAGCCTATAAAGCTCAAGTCGTCCATCCATTGTAAACACACCATTTTTCCAGCAATAAGAATTTTCCAGTTTTCTAGTTTTCTTAAAAACTATTGTCTTAAGTCTTTAGAGTTTGTGAGAATCAGCTCCAAAGCACCACGACTTATCAAGCCTCCATTCCATAGAGTCTTGTGGCGTCCTCAATCCATCCTCACTTCCATCCCATTCGTTTGCCAAGCTTGAGAGTGATACACATCCAGCAAGCAAAGCACCATCTCATTCCATATCGATCATCTTTTGATTAGGCTGAGAGTGATACACATCCAGCAGCCTAATTCCATCCTATCTATCCTTTTTATTTGCTTATTTTCATTGTTTATTTCATTGCATAAACCGCATCTCATTTGTTTTCCATTTGTTTCAGGTTTGCAAGGTAGATTCCAGCAATATCGATAAATCGATCATCTCTTGGTCGATCCGATTTGCCCATCCATCCACCATCAGGACGACCCCCATTCTGGGCTGTAACACTTGTTTGCTTGAGAACAAGCAAAAGGTTAAGTCTGTGGGAGCTGATAGAGCCTATTTATTACCAGTTTTAGGCCATGTTATAGGTTCTATTTAGGGTCTCTTATGTGTGTAGGCTATATTTTAAGGTCTTTACAGGTCCAGATACGTTTTGGAGATATATAGAGATACTTGTAGCTTTTGGAACATTTATAGGAGAATAATCCGTAGCTGATCACTGAGATAGTCGAACTTCAAGACAGTCATCAATCGACGACACTATTTTGGCGTTTGCCGATGGTACAAGACCAAGATCGATCGATGCTGCACACTTGTCATCTATCGATAACCAATCCACGGACAACCGATATCAAACCCAAGTTAGAGACGAATGACAAAGATACCCTAGACCAGTTTTGACCTAGATTTTAGGGTTTTATATTTATATTTTATGTATTATACACAAGGCGAGTGGGCGCGTGTGTCTGCGCGTGTTGTGTGTGGAGAGTTGGAGAAAGTTTAATTTTCGATTATGGTTTTATGGTTTCTAGGGAAGAAGATTCTTAAATCCTTAAGGAGATTTGTATTGGAATCCCAATATTTTATCTATGCATTATATTCAGACTATTGTTCTTACTTTAATTATGTCTCAGTAGTCATCACCTAGATTTAGGGTTAAAGGATGGAAATCATGTATTATCCCAAAATTAGGATTGCTAGGTTAAGTTAATATCCATCAATTGAGTTGTGCTTAATTCTTGCATTCTATAGCACCTAGATTTAGGGTTGAAGGATGGAAATCATGTATTATCCCAAAATTAGGATTGCTAGGTTAAGTTAATATCCATCAATTGAGTTGTGCTTAATTCTTGCATTCTATAGTAGCTAACTAGGATCTCGAAAGTAGGACATGGACGACTACGACAGTAAGTTCTGGGCCAGAATAAACTCTTTTGAAATAGGTTGTTAGGCGCATGCGAGAGCTGGTCTAATTAGCTTGGTGAACATATCAAATCTCGTTCACACTTCCTTCTTATTTCACCATCAATCGACATCAGTCCTTACCTCGATTGATGGTCTTTCCTTTTACTCGCATATGAGAGTTGGAGTAAAAAGGGTCAGAATAGTTAATATTTGAGTTCTAGAATATTTACATTTCCGTGTTTCCTATTTCCTATAATCCATTAAGCCTGAAACCCTAGGTCTAGCATATTTACATTTGAATTTAGTTAGTTTAATAACATATTTCCATAACTGCATTATTGTCATATTTCCATATTTCATCTATACTTCTTGATAAGAAATATGTCCTTGAACTAATTAATTGCTATTGATATATATTTATATATATCCACATAGATTAGTCTTTAAAATAAGAAATCTATTGTGGACCATTGCTCTCTGTGGATTCAATCCCTAAGTACTACATCTTATCTCTCGTGGCAAGAGTTTTATTTGTGTGTTAAGATTATGGTTAATTTGATAGTTAATTGTTTAGGATATTCATACCCTGGTAGAACAATAAACTCACCATGTCAGTATCTAAGGTACTCTTTTTAAGAAATCGTAAAAACGTTTAAGTTGAAAAACGGCCCTAAAAGATGTAAAACACGACTAAAAGCCCACTTACGATTCTTGACGCAATCGAGCTCAATGATATTTTGACAGTCTATCTTTTATTTCTGGGAGAAGATAAAATTCAAATTCGGAAGATAAATGTCAAGCTTCAAAGTATAAACACCAATACCGAAAAATATGGATGGACGAACCAAAACCGCAAGACAGGTTCGAGCCTAAACGCGTCTAGGAAGAACTGATAATTTTACTATTCTTAAGGGGCGTACATACACTAGAAGAGGAAGGGAAAATGAGCAGGCAAAACGGAGAAGAGGTGAACCCAAACCTTTGAGAAAACTAAGGTATGTCCGACTTGGAAGTTTTTGAGATCAGACTTGGAATTTTCGTAGGAAGGTACTAAGAAATAAAAACGCTTCAGAGATCGCCATAATACTTTAAGGAACTTAGGATCTAGGAGAATAGTCTAGCGAGCTAGGTCTTAGGTATTTTCCTGTCTCGATTTATTGTTCTATGATTGTTCAGGCATATCCTGCAAACCAATCTAAACTCTCGGAAAACCGAGAAACGATCGCCACGCATACTCAGCTCACTTCCTAATGAAAAAAAGAACTAGAAACGCGAACGTCGTCTTAAAACCAACTCCTTCCAAGAATTTTTCTTAAAACCAACATATTCATAGTCGTCAACTCGAAACTCACCAAGTCACAATCCTAGTGTCGTCTTTAAACCGACCTAGATTGTCGATCATCCCAATCTTCGAAAGAAAAAACGTACACAACCTTAAAATTATCGGTTCAGCCGTTTTCTTCTTAAAAAAGGGAGAGGGAGTATGTACGTATACTATACATGTATACTCCCATACTTCAAAAAAAAAATTGTCTCGGCATCAAGAAAACGCTTTCGACAAAGAAAACTCTCGCAGCAGTAGACAGAAAACCATTTAGGCAATGCGATGCCTAATAAAACCGATCCTCCATTACTTTCTTATAACTATAACATTTTATACTGAAGAGCCTATGGGAAAACATGATCGGTGTCATGAAAAACGACTTCGCAATGCGGAAAAGGGAATGAGGAACACACATTCCTCGTTCACAAATATCACGAGTAATTTGCGAGAGACATTGTTAATTTACTTCTATGCTATTCACTCCTCGTAAAACTTACGTGAAACATCATTCGTATAGCCACACAAAATTATGCGAAGAAACTCTCGGAAGCAAACATAGCAAGTTTTACGGAGAAGTGTTTTGGACGGTTTACATATAGCTAAAAACAAAGTCATAGGACTCGTCTCTCACCAAAAAAAAAACTAAACTTTATCTCTTCACACTACGATCTTAGAAATCTCATTCTTTAGCCATGCGGCTCGCTGGATTCTGCCTACCATCTCCCGCGGTTCCGTTCGAGCAGGCAATCATCTCGCATGGGTTCTTTATCGTGCCTCTTTGGTTTTGTCTTCATCATACAAAAACAAAACAATTTTTGTATGACTATAGAAAACATTATATGAAACCTTCATTGTATAACTGATACCTAAAGTGAAAAATCGTTTCTAACACCATTGGCCATCTTAGCACGGAAAAATCCGACTTGGCCCATCAATCTCGACAAACGATCTTTGGCACTCGGCCAGCTACGCCTTCCGATAAAGTTCAAACCGGAATTCAGCATCCTCTTTGTGAAAATTCTAAACTAACATGAATGTAATGTTAACACGAACGTGCCATGGTCTAATCTGTGACCAGCAACGTACTCGGCTATCCGGCTGAACACATCCTTCATACCGAGCTAAAATGTTTGAGCGATCACTGCTCCATCAAATCACTTAATGGTAAAACAGCAATCCATGATTAGTCTATAACGCCAAGTGCAAATAATTATCGTATAACCCAAAATCAGAAATCATACAGTAAATTCTTAATATCGAAGCTTAGTTGTAACCACCAAATGGTTAACGGTAAACTTAAACTTGTCGACAACCTACCAAGTTCAATATGTTCCGAAGTTCAATCTAAACCCACAACGTTTACAAGTAAAAAGCGGCACATAAGGAAAAACTCGTAACAAAGCTCCTAGAGCTATACGAAACATCCTTAACTATACACGAAATAAATCTCGGGGGGGGGGGGGGGGGGGGCACTCTTCACAAAGCACAGCGAAGGAAGTCGCACATTCTCAGGGTCAAATTTACGCGACCCATTGGTCCCAATTCCTCGCTAACAAATCAAACAATTTAACGTCCAAACAGGAACAACAGTTTTGGCTGCGAACATCCACAAACAAAACAAAATGTTTCTCTGTCGTAAGGTTAAACAAAACCCTTGCGATGCCACACATCTTCAAGCCCACGAACATTTCAAGAGCGAAATGCGGCATACAAAAGAAAAACTCAACCTTCGACACCGCGAGACGTCGCTGACGCTCGAAGAACTATTTTCGTCAAAACTTTCTGAAACGAAATGCTCACCTTAAAAACAGTCCATCCACGACTATAAAATACACACACCTTCTTAAACGCGTATCCTTCGCGAAGATTCAAAAACGGTAATATCTACCAATAAGTTTGTTGCTGATCACAATAAACTCTCAACGTCCTAAACAGACTAAGCCATCTCGTAGAGATAGCTCTCGAACAACCCACACAAGGGTAATAGCTCTATAAACGAAATCTAAAATTTTGGCCAGCACTTTTGGGAAATTTAAAAATTTCCCCGAAGATATGCTCAATTTCTACCATACAATTCGTATAAGCCGAGAACATATGGCGGACTTTAAAGCGGGATGGAATCAGGTCGAAAGAGACACATGAAACGTAAGCTGAAGTAGTCATCACACCCCCTAAAATCGTGATTAGACCTAGGTTTACCCTAAACCCATAACACTGGTCTCTAACATCTCTAGGCATAGTATCAAACACTCTGATACTGGATCCCAAAATTTGTCTCTTGGCTCATACTCAAACGTCTTCAGAAATCGAGCAGGTTTTCACTCTGCAGAAAACTCTCGAAACAGACCACGAGTATAGCAGTTCACCCAAAGTTAGATTATGAGATGACAACTCATACTCTTCCCTTTACATTCACATGAATACAAATACGCTCATAAAACGCGAAACGCAATTCATTAAAAAAAAGTCGCAAAGCGGCTGGGATCCAAAGCCATACATTGTCGGTCAAAACTTAAATACGGCAACACTCGCCAAAGTAAACGGCCTACGAGGCTAGTCTTGACAACGAAAAGGTCCAATATACAATTCCATCAGCAGCAAACATGTCCGATAATCTCTACACGAAACACAGCTAAACCATAAATGTCTCACTGGAAAATAGGACGTAAGAACCTTATCTCCGGAACGAACTACGAAAGGCTTGATCCCTTTTACAAGGGTATGTAGGCAGCCTTCACAAGGCGCAGCCCCAATCCTACTGCATTCCACTCTTGTAGGAGTGAGTAGACCACTTTCAACGGACCTTCTCAACAATTGATTCCGCCTTACTTACCAAACGTGCCAAACCATTCGCTAGAACCTCATGATTCTAATGAGCTAGGGGGCTAATTGTTGGGGTCAAAATCGGTCACGACAGAATCAATGCTAGAAAACTCCTTAGAAATATTTTTTATTTAAACATAAGTATAAATTCAGGACAAACGTTTCGTGTAATTTAAAAGAAAGAATTTATACGAGAAGTTCTCAGATAGGTTTTCCGATCCAAAAAACGATTGTTGGGGTCAACAACGGTCATCTCAAATCAACATCTAAAATTTCATTTATGTACGAAATCTTTCTCGACACAATCTCGACAGAGGTTCCCGGCAAAGGACTCGAGAGAAATGGAGCACGGGACCGAACGAGCATACCAATTCACCCGTTCGGTGAGTAAGCAGTCCAACTCACCCGTTCGGTGAGTAAGCAGTCCAACTCGCCGAACCAGAGAGTTAGACCAAGCAAGCAGTCCAAATTTCCGAACGGGTGATTGGACCAGACAAGCAATCCAACACGCCCGCTCAACGGGTTGTATCAACTCCTCCCGACTCACCATAAGGCGACATGGACCGGATCTTATGCCTTCCATTGAACCTCGACGGATCCTTCCCTCTTTTTTTCTCGATCGGAATTACCGTTGGAGCCTTACAACAAAAACCGCAAAGACTTGTCTTCCCGCATGAAGTTCACGTTTATCGTA
This sequence comes from Moricandia arvensis, assembly GCA_905132765.1. Taxonomy (NCBI): domain Eukaryota; kingdom Viridiplantae; phylum Streptophyta; class Magnoliopsida; order Brassicales; family Brassicaceae; genus Moricandia; species Moricandia arvensis. The sequence goes on from CAJHQP010005822.1 coordinate 33,515, forward strand.
TAAAACGACAATGGTTAACTTAAAACCATAGTTGTATGAAATATACGAGAAGTGTGAACTTCCTCGTTAAATAGACATTGTATAAAGAAACGTTCTTTCGAAGGAATCGTAAAAACGTTTGAGTCAAAAAACATCCCAAAGAGGCCTAAAACGCGGCTAAAGGCCCACTTGCGATTTCATACGAGATTGAGCCCAGTAACGATATGTCGGCATATCTTTGATCACAGGAGAAGATAAGTGTTGCGAAATTAAAAGATAAATGTCAAGTTTCCATGATAATGATGAAGATTGAGGAGAAAAAGGAATATTCCTAAAAAGCAATAAACTCGACCTAAGGGCGAAAAAGGAAAGGGGGAACCAACCTAGAAGTATATAAGGGGAGCTGAAGCTAAAGGCGCAAGAATCCAAATATTTAGACCTAGAGAAGCTCTGTTAGCTTACAAGAACTTAGAACTTAGGTGGCTAGAAGGACAGAGTTATTCTCAGACGTTTCTCCATCTTTGTTCGACGATTCTGATTTCCTTAGACTCTACAAATCATTGTACTTAGAAACCCTAAGCTTTATACTCGACAAGCTAGGTTTCTATGACTGGCACTCGATTACTAGACGAACTTGCTCTGGCTGTTCGATCTCTTAGTCCACCTTTTTAATTGAACTACATCCGAATTGGTCCTCGAAAGGGGTACATAGGCAGCCTTTCTTAAAGTCCTGTCTTAAATCCTTCAAACCTTTTCATCATTTTTCGTCTATTGCTAAGCGAGTTGCAGCCACATAGGTTTCTCTCGACACAGGTGGTAGAGCTAGCAAACGTAGTCTCGTTTTACTACTTGTGTTATACAAATTCCTTTGTGATCCTGTTTCCAGAAAAGCTTCATTTTATTCGATTACTTGTTGTTGGCTCTCGCAAAGAATCCGAGACCTCAGGGAAAGTTAGGGTTTCTTGACGTCCTTAATCTACATAAATCGACGATGTAAATTTTGGTCCCACATGAACCCGGTACGCAGTTCACTAAGACCATCTACGCCACTCACAAGTGAAATGGGTGACTTACTGTAGGAGGTGGATTATTCCACAAAATGGCCAATCGAATAGCTGATATGGCCCACTAATTTCACCAGTCGGCTGGGCTAACCGAGGCCGAGAAATGGTATCATCTCGGCTAGAGACTGTCTTAGTTCAGCGAGAAGATCGCTTTAAGCCGGCTAAATGGAAGGCGGCCAAAAGTAGATAATGTGAAGCTCCTTTCGTCGGCCAGATAAGCCAACCTTTAGAAAAAGGGCCCATTAAGAAGAACCGACCTAGGGCAACAAGGGAAGAGCACCTATATAAGACGAGGGGATGGAACGAAAAGGGGAGGAGAAAAATACACTTACTTACTAGGCGCCAATAATTAGGGTTTTATTGGTTTAGTATTCCGTCGACTTGTAATTACCCGACAATATTTCTTTCCCGTATCTGTAAACCGACGAACGCCTTTCTGACCTAATAAACGCCTTTGTGTTAACCCACCGACAAGTTTCTTATTTCTTTTACGAGCCCGACCAAACTCGGTTCAAACAGATTTGTCAATATACTTCTATGTGTTTGTGTTTAATAATGTATACTTGAGAAGAAACTAGAAGTCATAACAAACGCGCATTGCCAATCGAATAGCACAATTTGAGATCGAGTTCGAGAAAGGAAATGGAAGGTCACAGGGGATAATCGAACTGAGCATTAAGCACACGTTCAATGCCTCAAACAGAGAATTCTACAATCTGAATGAGAAGAAATCCATGGGAAAGAGGCTTCGAAGAAGTTTCTGATAGTGTTTTGGTTTCACCATGAAGGATGAAGAATGTCCTAAAATTCATTACTAGGATTTTAAAAGATGTGGAGGAACTGAGTTGTTTATAGATGTGGAGAATAACATCCCAGGTTCTGATCCAGAGCAATGATCTCAAGGAGAAATGCCATTTGTGAAGATGAAGAATTGGCTGAAGAATGAAGTAAGAAACAATCAATTGTTTATGTCGATCAAACTGAGTATCTGATATGTTTTATAAGATATTGTTCTTTTGGCCTGCCTCATGTAGCCATTATTCACGAAAATTTCCAAAAGGAACCTTCCCAAGCTCATCTTCTAAACAAAAATCAAGTCTAGAGAATATCTATAAGCTATATTGGTCAGCTCACTTATTATTAGTGTTTTTGAGTTCGAATCACATAAGACTTTAGTTGAAACCATTTAACTTCAAACCAGTTGAATATATGTGGTTCTCATACACTCATATTCGGCTATTCCTCTTAGTGTAACTGATCCCATTAATAACCAACTTTGTTTCCACGTGGTAGGTTATGCATACACAAAACAAAACATCTCCTCTATTCTCCCCAAATGTGATAAGTCAAATCTTCTATGGGCTCGTAAAATTGCCTATGCCCCTATTTCATTAAGTCATTGCCGAAATGACGAAAATTCCCTTAAGCCATTTCGAATTTTTGGTTAGTTCGGGAAGGGATTGGTTTGGTTAGAGAAAAGGAGTTGGTGGTTTGGTTTTTGATTTACGGTTTGTGATTCAATTTAAATAAAACAAAACAAAATCAAGAAACTAAAAAAACATAAAAAAGCTCCCCCGCAGCTCGACAAGGTCATTTTCCTCTCCTCCCACCTCCCTCCTAGCTACTCTGCTGTCGACGTTGATAGCTTCTCCGGACACGCCGTCGGACTTCAACGTTTCCACCGGGAGAGCATTACTTCGGGTAGGTCGTAATGCAGATTAGTTCTTCTCTCCTCCGCGAGCTGAAAAGGATAGAAATCAAATATAGGGTTTGTAATTGGATGTGTTTGAAACACCATTAATTAATGGGTTGATTTGGTTGATTTGTAATAGAAAATTGTTATGCCAATGCAAGCATTGTGGTTGGATGTATGGAGTTGAATTGTCTCAATTGTGAGTAGCTTCGCACGGAGATCTCAATCGTACATTTGAGTTCTTGTTTAAGCATAACTAGGTATAACTAGTAGAACTGATAATTTGTATTATACTAAGTAAAACGTAGTAAAACTGTAGATTACTCGTAGTATTCAGGACAATTGGTATAACTGTAGAAAACTCAGTAAAACTAAGAACTACTAGTATAACTAGAAGTTTATTTTGTTGTTTTTGCAGGATACATATGAGCGCACATTTCAAATTCAAATGTCAGATGTATAGTGTAACGTTGAATTACAACAGTGGGGGATATAAGTTTGGCAATGCTAGAAGAAAGGTTGTATAAAAAGCTTGTGTTGGATGAAAGTAAGGTAAAATTGGCATTGATGTACATGCCGATGGTGGTTGGATGTGAGGAACAACTAACTATTTATGATGTTGAGGATCAGTTTGTTTACCTAATTTCCCTTGATAAATAGAACCTTAGATGTCCTTTTTTAGTGGAGGAGATGACTAGATTGGATCAGTTAGAAAAGATGTCGAGAGTGGGCATAAGTTTGTTTGGTATGAACTACAAAGTGCTGCAGGGAAATGATGATGAAATCAGACATATTGCCATAACTTTGTAAGTAGAAGACATGCAAGCAAATCAACAGAATGAGCTCATAGAGGCAAAGAATGATGATGATAAAACATGAGATGATTTTATGGATATGGACACCGCCGCTGAGATGGACACCCCAGCTGAGACGTACACCGTAGCTGAGACCAGATATTGGTGCGGATATGGAAACCGATTTGGAAGATAAGTGTATTGAGCAACCACTTATAGAAAATCTAGTTAGGTTATAGAATATTGGGAAGACGGTTTGGGTCTGAGTAAGCTTCAAGAATTTCCAAGTAAGAAAGCAATTCAAGGGCTGGTGGATAGAGCCGCATTTGGTGAATGATTTCGTATGTTATCAAAAACTTGGATCGTAGACGATCGGTGGTAAAATATTGTGAAGAAATCTGTAAATGGGGTTTGCAAAGATTCTGCTTACGCATCTTTTACACAATGGATGAGATGCAATGATTCCACAGACCAAAATGTTTTCTTTTAGGAGGTACATGGGTGTGCATATATGCTCTCGGACTAGTGAAATTAAAAGCAGCAACAGAAAGAGGAGAGGCTCAGCAGAATTAGTTGCATCTTTTTTGAATGATGAATACCTGAAAAACTGAGAACTCTGTTCCGAGGGATATCATGGATCTTCTAAAGATAAAACTTGGTGTAACAATATCTTACTCCACAACCTTGAGAGGGAAAAAATCTAGCTATTGTCATTTGGCGTGGTAGTTCGGAAGACCGCTACAAGATGTTGTATAGCTACTTGTACATGTTAGAGCAGGCCAATCCGGAAACAAAAAAAAGTGTGAAGTTGGATGAGGAAGATAAGTTCAAGTATCTCTTTATAGCGTTGGGAGCTTGTATTGAAGGGATTGCAGTCATGAGGGAAAGTAATAGTTGTGGATGACACATTTTTGAAGAATGAGTATAGTGGTGTACTAGTATTTGCTAAAGCTCGAGATCCTAATCGTCACCATTATCCCCTCGCGATTGGTGTACTCGTCGGTGACAATAACGCTAGTTGGACTTGGTTTTTTTGAGATGCTCAAAAGTGTTATACCAAATCTTGTGAATGGTGTACTCGACGGTTAGAATAACTCCAGAGCCTCATCAAAGCTGTAGCTAAATGTGTTTCCACAAGCTCACCATGGCCATTGTATATGGCATTTGGACCAGAATATGAGAGGGCGTGCTTGTGACACCAACAAAGCCATAGTTTCATGGAGATTTATGAGCTAGCTAGGTGTTACACGGTGGGTGAGCTCGAATCTGCTTACGCATCTTTTAAGGTGAGATATCCTTCAGCATAGAGTACGTGGAGGAGCATACTGAGAAAGACACATGGGCTAGGGTTTATTTTCCAGGTGACAAACTTGGACACTAGGAACAGTGTGGAGTCAATGAACCGGGTGTTTAAGGCGCAAGGAGGCATGCCTTAATACAAATGATGTATACAATCATCAAAAAAATTTCCGACTGGTTTAATGAACATTGGAAGGATGTCGTATCTGGATCATTGATACCAACTGGTTCCTCTTGTCGAGATCCACTTTCACCAAATATGGGGCAAATCTGAGAAAAACACTAGTGCGTGAGATAATATTTATGACCTTGAGTACGATAACTGACATTGGCGATGGGAAGAATTATTTGGTGAACTTTATAGCGAAGAGTTGTACCTCAAGGTGTATGATTATGAAAGTATCCTTGTCTGGACGGACTTTTTGCTTACTTACATTTTTTTGAGGTTGATGCTGCTCGTGGTCATCAACGTGCTGATGATTTCTTTGGTAATTTTCTCAGGTTCAGAAGGATGCTAAGATAAAAAGGAGGAGCAGGATACCATCTTTCTGTTGCAGAAACAACCCTGATGGCTACTTTGATGGGAATGAAACTTGTTTTGATGGCCAAACTACTCAGAAAGAAAGAAGGTTAGATTGGCTACAACAGAGTTCTGTGGTGATGCCATTCAATGGTGGGATCAGCTTGTTACTACCAGAAGAAGAACAGGAGAAGCACAAGTTTCATCCTGGTTGAGCTGAAACACTTCATGAAGAAACACTTTGTTTCTGGTAACTCCAGCAGAAAACAACTAAGGACATGCCAAAGAGGAGACAAGAGCTTGCCATTATATGATCGCCCAAGAAAGTCTCAGTCACATCAGCAAAGAAGGCCATACCCACGTCCTCTCTCAAGAGTCAGTGAGCCACTGCGTTCTAAGAAGAATCAGCTATCCAAAGCTAAAAACAGAGCCATCTAAGGTAAGTAAAGAACCTGAGACAGAACCTGAGTGTTCTCTTTTTCTCTCCTGAATTTGAACTTGTTCTCGGATAAAACCTGTCCAAGAACTAACTTTTCTTGAATCGTGGCATCCGAGTAGTCTTGTTTCAGTAGGTCTTAGAAGAAAACCCAGCAGAAGAAGCACAAAGAGTTCACCTCCAGAAGAAGAGATGGAGCAGCAGAGCAGCTTGGAGCTGAGAACTATTCCCAAGTCTTTGTTCCCTAGCCTGCAAGAGCACTGTAAGGATCTTGATATTGTTAAATCTATGGCTGAAATGTTTTTTATGGTTAGTTCCAGTGATGTAAAACGTTTTGGTCTGGAAAAAGTTAAAAGAATTTTGTGTTCCAAACTCTGTTTTTGATAACATGATTAATTCTTTTAAAGTGTTTGAACCTGATAAAAGTCTCTGATCAAAAACGTTTTCAGTGTGTTAATGACCTCAATTTTGATCATTTTGAGTCTGGAGCAGTTTATGAAACATTACAGGAGTTGTGAGCACCTTGAAAAGACATTAATGCTTGTCCTGCAACAACCTTATTTCTGTTTCAGAAAACCTTGTGATTCATTTGCTTGTTTTGAAGCTAATGGCTTTGATCTGAGTTTTTTCTAGGCATGAACTTGTCAATGATGATTTGCTTGCATCTGCTTTTGCTTTGAACAAACCTAGAAATTTTCAGAAACCGAAATCACTTAGGGTGAAACTAAATTTATTTATGGTTCTGTTTTGAAATCTGTTCATTCTTGTTCTGAAACTGAATAAATCTTGGTTTATTATGGGATCATCCGTGCAAAATGATGTGGTTTTGAGTTTTGATGATATATTAGTGTACAACACATTCTTTGAAAGTCATGCTAAACTGTGAGGACATGTGCTAAACTGATTCTGAATCTGATCTTGAACATAAACTTTTTATATTATGAATCTGAACAAGTTAGGCACGTTTTGAAGATGTTATATGGTATTTCATGACTTGAAAACATTCTGGTTTATAACACTTTCTTTGATAAACATGTTGAGCCTATGTTAAATGATTCTCTGTTGTGTTTTGAATCAGAGAAACTTGTGGCTCATTTTGAAGTTGTTCACTAAGAACTGCATTGTTTTGTGCCTTGATACCATTCTGGTCTACAATACTGTACTTGATGTGCATTTCTGAAAGTCTGAAACAAGCTCAACGTGTTCTCAGAAAGAAACTCTTGGTTATTGACCAGATTAAGGACATGTATTGCCTATATGACACTGGATATCTAGTCTCTGTTTGGTAGTGACCATGATCAACATGTCAGCTCAAAAGAGTGCAAAGAATGAGAGAATAGACCATGGCTTTATCAGCCTGAGATTTGTGAAATCGAAGTACTTGAGTAAAATGGTTTCAAACTCCAAGGAAGTTTCTGTCCAAACCTACTTGATCTTGCTTGGCATGTTTCTCTTCTTGATCGTTTGTGTAGTGTCTTACCTGTTTCTTTTTGATGTAGGAGACATTGGATTTGAGGACAATCCTTTCAAAGGAGGAGGGGATGATGCGACCCAACCAAATGTGCAATCAACAAAACTCTCGAGTTGGACCATGAAGAAGCTTGTGATGGAGAAAGACAACCCGAGCTCAAGGGGATTTGGGAGACTATTTCACTCCATCACACTGACCATGAGGAGTATTCTTTTTCAAGCTAAAACCAATCCAGTTCATGGGGTTACTAGAGATGTTCAAGAATTCACTTTTTCGGTCATATCAGTTCATGGAGGCCACTTGATGATATAATCAAGGACCAGTGCATTCTTCTATGAGAGTCTAAATCATAATTACATGCAAGATGTCCATAAGCTTATGGACACGTTTTGATAAGATTGTCCAGAAGAAAGTCTACGTTCCTATATAGTTTCTCTATTTTCTTCACTGTCTTTTGGTTCATTCTACTCTTTTATAACCTATATAAATGTAGGCAAGACGCAAATAATATTGATTCACCTTTTATAAAACTTCTCTCTAAATAAGTCCTTGTTCATCCATTGACACTGTTGCTAGGAGTTCATTCTCTGCAAGCAAAACTTGTATTTGATTCACAAACATAGTTCATTCTCTTGATCTTAGACACATCTAACAAGATATGATCAGTTCATATATCATTTCTGAAGATCATCAAATCAATCCATCCATCATCATCAAATCACCCAGATCTCTCTCAAAACATCAGATCTTCCTTCGAAAGAATCAGTACAAAGGATCTCCTCCCCAGGGGTTCATCATGTCGTTCGATCGATGCAGATGAGTGTGTCGATCGATGCTAAGTGATCAATGTCGTGTCGATGCTAGATTCCGATGTCGTCGATGTTGTCTGTAAGAAGTGTCGGTCAACGCTAAGTATTGTTGCGCTTCGATGCGATGCTTGTCTCTGTCTTTCTTCTGCGGTCTCGCGCTTGCTGAGCGCTCAACTCTGTCGCTCTGGGTCTCGAGAACATAACCGTCTCTCTCTTCTTTCTGTTCTCTCCTCCGGGGCTACGCTCCTCTTCCCTCATCTGCACGCTGACACACCAAATCGAAACAAGAAACATCAGTCAACGTTGAAGTGACAAACTACGACTACATCCTATAAATTAAATCTATATGCTGATGTAATGTTCTCAGCAGATGGTGCGCCAAATCGACAGTGGTGTTGTTAGCTGTTCTCGTTATGGCGGGGTGGTATATTAAGTAGTTCCTAGAATCATTAACTATCAAATAACCCTAATCCTAACACACTAAACTTACTCTTTGCCAAGAGTAGATCATTGTGTTAGTTGTGATCTAGGAGGTCACAAATGCCACAGAGAACAATGGCACATCAATTAGATTTTCTTTTTTCTTAAATACTAAATATCTAAACTAGTGATTTATGATCTTAGGTATGGTCATAACTAATATCGGTTTAGAGAAATTATATCTTATCAGAAGGTGTAGACGCAATCTGGCAAATATGCATAGTAGATGTAAATATGAACGTAACTGTTAATATATGTTGTATAATATGTGTATTCGATATGGTCTGATAAGACTTAACGTATGATGTTAAATGCTAAATATGTTAGATCTTTAAGGGTTTTCGTCAGGTCAAGTGATATAGAGGATAGTACAGTCTAAGGGTCTATATCATGAGAGAATCAATTATCTAGCGGATATATAAAATGATCGATCTACTCGCTGTCTGCGCACACTAATCTATCGACTAAGTCCATGTCTCACCGCGCTCGCTGTCGTCTGACACAAACATGACCTCCAGCTTGATTCGATGGCACTGATCCTGCATCGTGATCGTTGGTTTTTCTTCATGTTCCAGACGATTCTTAGTGACCACAAGTTCGAGTAAGTTCACTAGTTACTGTTCAACTAACTCAACTCTCGTTTGCGTCTAGCAACATATCTCAACATCATTAATTCTGTAGTTAGATCATGCTTCTCGCTTGCGTCCTAACTATCTTTATTATCAGGGTTTCTACGGTTTAGCTGCCTCTATGACATAAGGGAATGCACAACAATTATCTCTCTCTT